>JAVKPL010014116.1:0-81859 GCA_032173675.1 Gastrolobium villosum
GTCAGTAAATCCCACTAAATCAGATTTTACACCCTTATTGTAAAATATCCCAAAATTTCTTGTTCCTTGCAAGTAGCGAAGGATTCTCTTAGCAGCCAACAAATGCATTTCTGTAGGATTCTCCATATACCTGCTAGTTAAACTCACGGAATACATTATGTCTGACCTTGTTGCAGTGAGATACATCAAGCTTCCCACAATTTGTTTGTAGAAGGTGCTGTCAACCTTCTTTCCTCCATAATCTTTATTTAGCTTCAAGCTACATTCAACTGGAGTCTGCACAGGATTACAATCCTTCATCTGAAATCTGTCTAGAATATCTTCCACATATTTATTTTGAGAAATAAAAATTCCATCACTTGATTGTAATACACTTATGCCAAGAAAGTAATGCATCATACCAAGATCAGTTATTTCAAACTCATTCATCATAGACTTTTTAAATTCTTCAAACATAACATCACAATTTCCAGTGAATATAAGATCATCTACATATAAGCAAACAATAAGCATTTTTCCTTCATCACCAATCTTAACAAAAAGTGTATGTTCATAAGGACACTTTGATAACTCATATTTTATTACACTTATTTGTTACTCTTGGTTGGTAATTTTAGGTTTTATTTGAATTAAATAAAGGTATTTTGGGTTAAATTAGAATTCTAGTTTTTAATTGGGTTTAATTGATTTTCGTCATAATTTTCCAGATTTACACTACTTTCGTATTTTGACCATATCTCACTCTACAGATGTCCGATTCACTCCGTTCTTGTTGCATTTTGCAGCTAACAGGAAGGGCTATAATCGCTATTTCAGCTACTGAAGCTCAATTCGGACGGGAAGATGGTCTAAACCTGAGCTCAAGATGACGTGTTTTTTGCTGGAATATTATTTCATTATTGGACTTGTAATTTAAATTAAAGCCCAATTATTTAAGTGGCCCAAAGCCAAATTAGTTTTATTTTATTATTTTATATTGCATTTTAGACGAATGGGCCGGGCCGATCTGAATTAAGCCCAGCCCAAAATGGTTTTTGAACCCTAGGGGCATATGTAGGAGAGGAGGGGAAACATTTTGGATTATGTAATTTTCGATTTGGGGATCAAGACATTTTCTCTGGAGCGTTCTTCGCGTTCTTCGCGTTCTTCATCTTCTTCTTCTTCTTTTTCTTTTTCTTTTATGCAATTTAATTTGTAATCATGTTTATCCTAGCCATGCTAGGCTAAACCCCTTTTTAATCAACCTAAGGAAATTTGACACGAGCTGTCGAACTCGTGCAAATTAAAAATTATTTTTATTTAGGGTTCAGAAAATTTGCAGTAAAGTGGAAACCCTAAATAAAAATAATTTTTAATTTGCACGAGTTCGACAGCTCGTGTCAAATTTGGCGCCGTTGCCGGGGAAATTGCATCGGTCTAAATCGTTTTCTGATTCAGTTTCTTCTTCTGTTTTTGATTATTATTTTTTTTTATTTCTGTTTTTTTTTAATTTTCGTTTCTTTTTTTTCTGTTTCTATTTTTTTTAATTAGTGAGTATTAACACTAGATTAGATTTTGATTAGATAGATTAGACTTTGATTATATAGATTAGATTTTGTTATATTTAGTTTCCTTTTATTCTTTTATTTTATTTTATTTTATTTATTTATTTTTATTTTTTATTTTTATTTAATATTTTTTTATTTTGGTTCCTTTTGCTCTTTCTTTCCTTTTATTTTTTTTATTTATTTTATTTATTTTATTTTTTTATTTTTAATCGTTCAATAGTATTTCTAATTTTATTTTGGCTAATTTCTACTGTAGTTTAAATTTAAATAATTTTTTTATAGGGTACATTTTTATTTTTTTTCTTTTTTTTTCTTCTTCTAGTCGTACTGTCATTAATTCAAAAAAAATGGATAATAGAAGCTTAAAGCAATTGTCTGCACCTGATGTTAACTATCAGCCTTTTTGCATTCGTTATCTTGATCTTGATATTGGTTTTAAACTTAAGTCTAGTCTTATCCATTTGCTTCCCAAGTTTCATGGTCTTGCAGGTGAGGATCCATATAAGCATTTGAAAGAGCTTCATGTAGTCTGCAGCACTATGAAGCCACCAGGGGTGAATGAGGAGCAAATCAAGCTGCGTGCCTTTCCCTTCTCATTGGACAGTGGAGCTAAGGACTGGCTGTACTACTTGCCACCTTCCTCCATTGTAAGCTGGAATGATATGTCAAGATTGTTTCTGGAGAAATTCTTCCCTTCATCCAGAGCCACCACAATCAGAAAGGATATCAGTGGCATAAAGCAGGCTAATGGGGAGAACATGCATGAGTATTGGGAGCGGTTCAAAAGGGTTTGTGCAAGCTGTCCACACCATCAGATTCCAGAAAATCTCCTTATTGTTTACTTCTATGAAGGGTTGCTGCCTATGGATAGGAATCTTTTAGATGCAGCTAGTGGAGGAGTCCTGAGCAATAAAACCCCTGTTGAGGCAAAAGAATTGATTGCTGAGATAGCAGTCAATGCTGAACAATTTGGCACTAGAGCAAATAGCAGTGCAGTTTTCCAAGTGCAATCTTCTCCAATGCAGAATCCAATAGTGGCAGCAGTAGGAGGAGTATCAAGCACAGAGAACCAGAGAATAGAGAACAGGCTTGATGAGTTGACATCAATGGTGAGGCAGTTGGCAGTGACACAGACAGTGCAACCTTCTGCTCAACAGGCAAGCAACCCGTGTGGCATCCGCTGTGATCCTTCTCACCCCACGGATGCTTGTCCTTCTCTACAAGACAGCGGTTTCAAAGTTTATCAGTCTGTTGCTGCAGTTTTTCATGGAACTCCACAGCAAATACAGCAGCAACAAATGCAGCAATCACCAATGCAGCAGCCACCAATGCAGCAACCAATGCAGCAGCCGCCAATGCAGCAGCAAGCCAGTAGCAATGGTCCTTCTTTGGAGGATTTAGTGAAGCAGATGGCAACTAACAATCTGCAATTCCAGCAGAGGACTGAGTCTTCAATCCAGAATCTGCAAACACAGATTGGCCAACTTGCAACATCAATGAGTCAGAATCAACAAGCAAGTGGTAGCTCCCTTCCATCCCAAACAGTTCCAAATCCAAAAGGAAGCGGAAATGTGAGTGCTATTACTCTGCGGTCTGGAAAGCAAATGGAGGAGCCCAACCAAGCTGCTGTTGATTCATTTAAGGGAGGTGACACTAGTTCCAAGAAACAAATCACTGATACATCTGATATCCATATCCCTCTGCCATTCCCTCAAAGAGCCACTCAGTCCAAGAAGCAATCAGCAAAGGCTCAAGATAAAGAGATACTTGACACCTTCCGAAAAGTTGAGGTGAACATCCCTCTTCTGGATGCAATACAACAGATTCCGAGATATGCCAAGTTTTTAAAGGAGCTGTGCACCAACAAGAGGAGACTGAAAGGAGATGAGCATGTTAACCTGAGTCAGAATGTATCAGCACTCATTCAGCCTATGCCTAAAAAGTGTCAAGATCCAGGGACATTTACTATTCCTTGTGTGATTGGCAATTCTATTTTTCATGATTGCATGCTAGACTTAGGGGCTTCCATTAATGTCATGCCTGAATCTGTGTATAAGTCTCTTGGTCTTGGTCCTTTGCGTGCTACTAGTATTGTGGTTACATTAGCTAATAGGAGTAGTATTCACCCATCTGGTTTGATTGAGGATGTATTGGTCAAAGTTAATAATTTGATTTTTCCTGCTGACTTCTACATTTTAGAAATGGAGAGTGAGACTGCTACTAATAGATCACCAATTATACTTGGTAGGCCTTTCATGAGAACAGCAAGGACCAAAATAGATGTGCATGCTGGGACTCTATCCATGGAATTTGGTGATAGCATCTTACATTTTACTATATTCGATTCCATGAAGCATTCTAAGGTTCAGGTTGATCATTCAGTTTCATGCATAAAAGTAATTCATGATGTGGCTGATAAGGTTGATTCTGAATTGATTAGTGATTGTGCATTACCTGTGGATTATGACTTGCCTATTAATGTTAATTCTGAATGTGTACTAAATGTGAAGTTAGGCAAGACTCCCCATTATGGTAATGATTTTGATCCTAACTCTCATGGACCCAAAATGAAATGGGTACCAAAAAGTTCTTCCTCTGTTTTTAGTATGCAGAAAATTTTGCGTACGGTTGGAAGAAAGGATCAAGAGAAGAAGAAATGCACACAGAAAAGAAAGCCCCCAAAGTTGCGTGATAAGCAGATGGGGAAGAGTTCCACAATGATTGGCCATCACCTCAAAGTTGTTCATGAAGGACCCCAGAAGCAACCTGTGGAGACAGAGGCTCTACTCACTGATGTTGTTTATCCTCCTTAGGGAGTCCAGGGAGTCTTCTTCCCTCTTTTTTCTTTTCTTTCTGTTATTTGCATTTTTCTTTTTCTTTCTTTTTTTTAGTTTTTGACTTTCATAGGTAGATTTTCCTCTTCTTTCTGGTTATTATTGAGTGTTACATGGAGTAGAATTAGATCACAATGTTTTATAGTAAAGTCTATTAGGCTTTGATCTCAATTCTTGGATTGCAATACTTGTTGATTGATGCTGTGATGCTGATTGCATGATTTGGTTACCCCTTGTGAGGTTTTGAGCCTGTATACATGGCATATCTTCTGGCCATGCTTTCGTTCTTGTGTGCTTCTACTCTTGATCTTTGCTCTCTAGAACTTGCTCTGATTCTTTTTGAAACTGCATTTTTCACTTACATGCATGAATATGATTGAGGCATTCATTTCTTTCTTTACCCACTTTAGCCAGATAGTCATCCCTTACATTATTATCCCTTGGTGAGCCCCTTTGAGCCTTTATATCCTTTATTTCTTTAGCCACATTACAAGCCTAAGTGAAAAAAAAAAGAAAAAACCAATTAATTCCACACCCTGGAGATTTACTGAGCAATGGTTTTCACTATGATGTTGTGTTTAAGTGTGGGGGTTTGCCCGAGGCGTGCAAAAGTTTAAGTGTGGGGGGTGACAATGTGATTCTTTTCTCTGCTATGTGGTTCCTCTATGTTATAAGAAAAAAAATAGAAAAAGCAAAAAGAAAAAAAAAAAGAAAAAGCAAAAAGAAAAAAAAAAGAAAATAAAAAAAAAAGAAAAAAGAAAAGAAAAGAAAATAAAAAGTGTGTTTATTTTTATCTTTTCATTATCTTTGTGTAAGTTCTCAACCCTTGCTCTTGTAGATTTCTAGGGTGTTTAACTTTCTTTCCCCATATTTCATCCATACCTTCACCTCAGCCCCATTACAACCCAGCATAAAGCCCTCTTGATTTGTGCATGCATGTGTTAGTAGCAGTGGAGAAGTAGAATTTGAGCAAGCCTATGGTAGATTGATTTTCTTGAGTAGATTTGAGTGATACACTGATTACCTGATACACTTGAGAGAAAAATATTGAGAGCATCTTGTGTGAAACCATTTTCTGTAATTGGCATGTGCAACAAAGATTAGCAAGTCTTGTTATTTGAGATTAGGGAATTTCAGTCCTGATTGATTTAGCTATGAAGATTTGTAATCTTAGTGTATTTCATGTATGCTTGGTAATTATTAGAAATGATTGGTTGATCTTAGTCTTTGCTTTTAATTTTAGTTTTTGCCCAGGAGTGCAAAAAGATAAGTGTGGGGGAATTTGATAACTCATATTTTATTACACTTATTTGTTACTCTTGGTTGGTAATTTTAGGTTTTATTTGAATTAAATAAAGGTATTTTGGGTTAAATTAGAATTCTAGTTTTTAATTGGGTTTAATTGATTTTCGTCATAATTTTCCAGATTTACACTACTTTCGTATTTTGACCATATCTCACTCTACAGATGTCCGATTCACTCCGTTCTTGTTGCATTTTGCAGCTAACAGGAAGGGCTATAATCGCTATTTCAGCTACTGAAGCTCAATTCGGACGGGAAGATGGTCTAAACCTGAGCTCAAGATGACGTGTTTTTTGCTGGAATATTATTTCATTATTGGACTTGTAATTTAAATTAAAGCCCAATTATTTAAGTGGCCCAAAGCCAAATTAGTTTTATTTTATTATTTTATATTGCATTTTAGACGAATGGGCCGGGCCGATCTGAATTAAGCCCAGCCCAAAATGGTTTTTGAACCCTAGGGGCATATGTAGGAGAGGAGGGGAAACATTTTGGATTATGTAATTTTCGATTTGGGGATCAAGACATTTTCTCTGGAGCGTTCTTCGCGTTCTTCGCGTTCTTCATCTTCTTCTTCTTCTTTTTCTTTTTCTTTTATGCACACTTCATAAAACCAGCCTTAAGAAAATAAGACTCAATGCGACTATACCAAGCTCGAGGGGCTTGTTTTAGTCCATAAAGTTCCTTTTTCAATTTGTAAACTTTATGCTCATTTCCAACCTTCTCATAACCAGGGGGTTGTTCAATAAATATTTGTTCCTCCAAGTACCCATGCAAGAATGCCGATTTGACATCTAGCTGGTAAATGGGCCAAGAATTTTGTGCAGCCAATGCAACCACCAACGTGATTGTATCATGTCTTGCAACAGCAGAAAAAACTTATGTATAATTAATCCCATATTGTTGCTTGTACCCCTTGGCAACCAAGCGTGCTTTGTGCTTGTAAATTTCACCATTTTCCTTTAACTTTGTTTTGAACACCCACTTCACACCAATGGTTTTGTGTCCATTTGGGAGATCAATTAACTCCCAAGTATCATTCCTCTCAATTGAATCAATTTCAACATCCATTTCTTTTCTCCATTTTTCTTCTTTGACAGCACTTTCAAAAATCACGGGATCACATTATGAAAACAAGACAAAGTAAGTAATTGGATCTTCAATTCCAGTTACCTTATAATCTTCCATCCAAGCAGGCCTTCTTCTAACACGATGAAGAGATTGAGATTGAGTTTCTTCTTCGTTGACTCCAACTACTGTTGATGAGGATTCATTGGCTCAAGAAGTTGCAGCGGATGAATTTCCAAGCATACTAGTTGCTGAAATTTGCTCTTGTTCAGAATCAATATCACAAAGAACTTGGGTAGGCTGCTGCATATTCCAATCCCAAGTGTTTTCTTCATGAAAAACAACATCCCTACTACCCACAATTTTTTTTGTCAGTGGATTAAATAGTTTATATGCTTTAGATGTATCACTTACACCTACAAAGACACATTTTTCAGCCTTGTCATCAAGTTTTTTTCTTTTCTGATCCGGGACATGAGCATATGCAATGCATCTAAAAATTCTGAAGTGATCCACATTTGGTTTTCTCCCACTCCAAGCCTCTTTTGGCATCATATTTCAAACTGCAAAGGTTGGACTTCTATTCAAGACATGAATGCACCAGTTTACTGCTTCTGGCCAAAACGCCATTGGAAATCTTCCTCTTGCCAACAAGCTTCTAACCATATTGAGGATGGTTCTATTCTTCCTCTCTGATACACCATTTTATTGAGGTGTATATGCAGTTGTAAGCTCTTTTCGGATGCCATGTTCTTCACAGAAAGCTTCGAATTCTTTTGAGCAATATTCACCTCCACGATCCGTGCGAAGTGTCTGAATCATCCTTCATGTCTCATTCTCTACACGAGCTTTAAAATTTTTAAATGTAGAGAAAGTTTCTGACTTTTCCTGTAAAAAATAAAACCACATTTTTCTAGAAAAATCATCAATGAAGGTAATTAAATATTTTTTACCTCCATTAGAAATTGGATTTATTGGACCACAAATGTCTGAATGCACCAATTGCAAAATTCCCTTTGCTCTCCATGAGTTCCCTTTTGCAAATTCAGAACGATGTTGTTTGCTAACAACACATTCTTCACATACTAAGGAATGAGGAATTGTGATTTGAGGGAGGCCTGTCACCATAATTTTCTGTTGGAGCGTCTTCAACCCACCAAAGCTCCAATGGCCATAGCAAAAATGCCACAACCATGAAGGATCTTTTATTTCGTCCATTAAACTAGATTGGATCCCTTCAATCTTTAATGGAAACAATCTGTTTGAACTCATTTGAATAACAGCAATAGCTCCTCTAACAGAATCATATATTTCACAAACACGATTTTTAATAGTGATCACAACCCTTTTCTTGTAATTGGCCAGCACTCAGTAAATTACTTTTCAAATCAGGAACATACAATACATTAGATGTTGTTTCCACAAAACCATTCTTGGTTTTTATTTTAATGTCACCTTTTCCCATTACTTTAATGGCATAATTATCACCAAAACTCACGGTAGATTGAAAATTTTCATTCAGAAGAGAGAAAGAAGGCTTACTACCAGTCATGTGGTTGCTGCATCCGGTATCCACATACCAAACATCTGGCTCAATTTTCTTTTCATCTTTAGCAACCATTAATAAGGTTTCACCTTCCTCCTTTTCTGCAAAGTTTGAACTTTCTCCTTTTTCTTTATCTGGAAGCCTAGTATAACATTCAAATTGATAATGAAAAAATTTATGACACCTGAAACATTCTACCTTGGATTTATCAGGGGCTCCTCCTCTGCCTCTGTCTTGAAATTGATCATTATTGGCTCTGAAATTAGTGGACCTTCCTCTGCCTCTGCTTCTGCCTCTACCTCTACCTCTATATCTACATCCTTGAAAATTGTTGGAACGAGTATCCGTACAAGCCTTTAATGCTTGCTCATCTGTGTCTTCCTATTTGAACTTCTGTTCATGCACCACCAATGAGCTCTGCAATTCACCAAGTGACAAATCATCTATATCTTTAGATTCTTCTATAGCACAAACAACAAAATTAAATTTTGCTCTTAATGATCGAAGAATCTTTTCTATGATAGTTATTTCTCCTGTCGTGTCTCCATGAATTCGCATTTTATTGACAATGGTCATCACACGAGAGAAATAATCTACAATTGATTCTCCCGACTTCATTCGAAGTGTTTCGAATTCCGAGCGTAAAGCTTGAAGCTGCTGCCTCTTTGCTCTTGCAGAGCCTTGATACTTCTTTTTCATGGAGTCCCAAATCTCCTTGGAAGATTCTTTGCAAAGAATCGTTTCCAAGATGGAACGGTCAATGGCCTGGAAGAGATAATTCTTCGCCTTCAAATCCTTCAACTTTACCGCTTCATGAGCTGCTCGTTGTGCTGCTGTCAACTGAGCTCCTTCTGTTAGTGCTGGTTCAACAACGCCATTGGTAACGGCATCCCAATATTCCTTGGATCGAAGGAAGTTCTCCATTAGCATGCTCCAATGATCATAATGACCATCGAAACGTGGAATGACTGCTTGCACAAAATCAAAATCTGTGGCCATGGTTTTTGTCTCTCTATCTTTTTTTTACAACTCTATTCCCTCACGTATTTGAACCTCAACTGGCTCTGATACCACTGTTAGAATATTGAGACACGTGAAAAATATTGAAAAAGGGAATACATTTGATTTTATAAACTGACCGTAATATAAAACAGAAACTAAAACTGAAAAAAAACGTAACAATTAAGAGCATGTTACACCCAAATAAACGCACTCATTAAACTACCCATAACTGACCCGTTACGACTCGTAAAACATATTTAGTGCCCACATGGCCGTTATGTCAACCTTAAACAACTTTTATTTTATAACGGACAAAACTCTAACACATTCACATATCAAGGCGATCTTCAAGCATTACAGATTTGGAAAAGAAACTTATCTATCCATAAGATTGAAACTAAAATTCAAATACCAATTCATGACATCCGTAGGAATTTCACCAAATGTTCACAAAAGTTCAAATCTAAATATAAGCTACAACCAAACCAGAACAGAGAACTGAATCCATAATGAAGAAGATAAGCAGAACAAGAATTATGAAAGAAGAATTGAGATGTTAATTCGCTTCCTTCACGGATCTAAACACTAACAAAAGCAAGCTTCAACCTCCTCCTATGGGGAAAATGCATCAGAAGATATGAAGCAGTAATTACCAGAAATAGTTCTACGTATGTAAAAAGAGATGAAAAAGATAAAATGAAAAGTGTTCTTTTAACTACAGTAAACTCAAAAAGTGGCTGAAAAGTAAAAATGACAAAAGATCCAAAAGTTCCGCTTGTTCTCCTATTTATAGATTCAATTTTCCATTCAAAGTTTCACCACATGGTCCACAACCAACACTTGTTACTCTTGCTTTCTATTTTAGCATTTTTTTTCTTTTCTACCTAAAAAAAAAGTACAAGAGAAATGTTATTTATTATGCAAAAGACCATCAAAACTCATTTCTTATAAACCTAATCTTTAATTAAACCATTATTCAATATATTCACAAAAAGTATATTTCTCCTATGCTAACAGTAAAATATAGTTAATATTAGCATCGAAAATTCCTAATATCCACACTAATACCTCTATCTAAAATTATCTAACAAAATACCCAAACTTAAATTATGATTGATCTCAATCAATCTCACAAATTCATTTCAAATCAAGTTGCCCCACCAGAAAATTTAAGAAGACTTATGGGTTAATGATCAAGCCAAGCTGCAAACAATCAAATACAATACTTCCATCTTAAAAAAAAATCTTCCTTGTGCTCATACGCTCAATTCCCAGCTTTAATTAGTGACCTAAAGTTTATGCCAACAAATCTACCATATTGGGTTACTGAACTTTCAATCACTAAGATTCATCGAAAGGAGAAACCTACCTGCAGCTAGTGTTCCTTACTAAATATCGGCAACTTGCATTCCTATCCCACATCTCACTAGTGCTTAAAGGCAAAGTTTTTGAATGTTTTGATCACAATTCAGACTTAATCATAATTCTTTTTCTAAAGATATTGGACATCAAATTATTTCCAGCTTCTATTATTTTTTGACCCTCTTAACCAGACTTATGTTTTCATTCAACAACAATTTTTATGGAAAGACTATTTTACTATTTTACCCACACCCTTTATTCTTATTCACACAATAGAATCCAGCTCTATTACCAACCAACTTCCCAATCAGCTAACACTATTACAACAAAAATATAATTTGTTGTAATCATGATTTCCATCAACTTTTAGCAATATTTGCATGTTTCCACAACTACAAATACAACTTGTACCCAAGTATCTATACTAAAAGTAATAATATGCAATTAATCTTCAAGCTCCCAAAATTCCAGCATGATAAACTCATAAAAAATAGCAATCATGAGACAATAATACATCAGCAATATGGAAGCATCATCCAACAATTCTATTATGAGTCTCATAGCACAAAACATCAATCATGATCACAATCAAACCAAAACAGCCAGCACAAATGATGTCATCACAAAAAAATAACCATGACAGTCACCAAATACCCCAAACTTAGAGTTTTGTTGTGTCCTCACAACATATTATGGAATTAGAAAGGGGATACTTACCAAATTGTTGGTTAGAGGATTTACTTAGTAAAAATTCTGAAATCTGGGTGAAAATACACACGAAGGGTAAAATGGTAAATTGGAAAATACGTAACCTAACCTGTGAGATGATAAAACTATATTTAATTTGATGAAACTAATGATGGAAATGGATTCAGAATGAAATTAGAGTGGATAGACACTTTTTGGAAAATTTTTGATGAATAGTGGTTGTTCCAGGAGTGGGAACGACATTTAGCAGGTTGTTCCCATATTTGATCAAAATCTATCTATTATTTGTTCGTTTTCTAACATTTTATTCTTTTCTAATAATAATTTTTGTTTTCGTTCATCAATCTTATATTTGTATTTATTTGTATAATATTCATATGAATTTTCCATCCTATACATGAATTCATTACTAAGTTCTGTTTCTGTATCTTTTTCTCTGTTTACCCCTTATCTATAGTCTAAAAATCTTACATAAGTTTCTCCTCTTCCATCACTATAAAATACTCCATTTTCTGGTACTAATATATCACTATTTTCCTTGTCCCCAAAGAACTTACTAGTGTTCCATTCTATGCCTTCACAAGCTCAAACGATTCTTTTTTTTTTTAGCTAGGCTCTACATCCTATCCGCAAGGTTATGTTACTGTTCACTTTTCCTAACTACATTTACCATGGACCTTAATCTTCATTTTAATTAGTTATATAGGTCACTTATTGGCTCCATTAGGTTGGTGAACAGTTAAACATACCAGACGGGGCAAGACTACCTAACTCAGTTTTCTATTATGAAAAGAGATAAAATATACAAAGAAGAAACTAACGAGGGGAAGAATATACACATAATTAAAATAAAAGCTTTAAGAAGACATGGTAGTACCTTAAGAAAGGAGAAGGATTTCCCTTTCGGAAATCCCCGAAAGATGTCTAAAAGAACTGAGAGAATAAGAGCGAGCTTATGTTTTCAGAAAATAGAATACTTTTATTACAAGCACAGAAGGATTACAACATAGACATCCTGGATGTTTCTAACTAAGAGTATTTTCACACTTCGCTCCTTATGTTTACACTTGAACAATGTACCTATTTATAGACTTAGAAATGAAACACGAAATACAACAGGTAATCCTTTCTTTTCTGAGTCGGGTACTCATTGGACCCCATCGTCACTTCAGATAAAAGTAGGATTCCTGACAAAACTACAACTTTTTTTTTTTTAAAAAAAAAAAAAACCCTACCGACACTTATATTTACAAAATACCTTGCCGACGTTTTCTATTCAGCATTATCTTATCAGATTTTGTGGACGTGAGTTTGCCGACATTATCTCTTCTTCTGATAACTTTACATAAAGTCTAATAGCTAGAGCATAATCCTGATGGCTGCTAGTGTAGAGTCTTCATGGCTATAGTGTAGAGTCTTCATGGCTATAGTGTAGAGTTTTCATGGCTATAGTGTAGAGTCTTCATAGCTATAGTGTAGAGTCTGACTTTTAGACTTTGTCTTCAATGTTCTGTCTTCCAATAGTATCCATTGAATCTCCAGATATTGGTGAAGATATGTCTTCTTCTTCTTTATCTTTTTCAGGTTCTACTAGCTGTCTGATCTCCTTTTGTGCATTTAGTATCTCTTATATTTTTCTTTTTAATATTTCTAAAGTATTTTCTTCTTGGCTTTTTGGCAAAACCACAGCCTTTAACGGATTTGTTTTTTCATCACCAAGCACCGTTTGAGCTTGTGAAGGCATAGAACCTGCTTCTATGCTAGCTTCTTGATTGCTCAGAAGGGAGCAATTACCTATCTCACCCGTTTTTGTGGACGGGAAACCATAAGATTTTTGCTGAAGTTTATCTACTTCTTGTTGTAATATAAATATATGTTTAAGAAGTGTCTCCCTTTCTTCATTAAGATATTCTCTCTCCTCATTAAGATTTCTAATTGTTCTGGATAGGATTTCACAATGATCACAAAATATAACTTTTGTCTGGATACTGGAAGCTTTTAGATATGGTAATGGTTCAGAAAAATTTCTGAGAGAAGGATGTATATGAAAATGAGGACCTAAAAAAGATCTTGCAGCAGAAAAGGCTTCATCTATTGTATGGAAACCTTTCTATTTTGGATTTTTAAAATTTCTGGTGGATTATATAACATCTATCCAGGAATTAAAGACTCCAGGATTATTACCTTCAAACACAACGTAAAATCGAAATCTTTCTTGACTTAAATTAAAAGTATATCCTAAGGCATTCATGGATGCTATAAAATGTTTTCTATCTTTAGGTTCTTTATTAAATGAAACCCATAAGTTATCTAAAATACATTTCTGTTCTGAAGTGAAAGTTTGTCCTGCTAATGGTCTAAAAGATATATTAGAACTAGGATATATCTGAAGATTAACATTACCAAAATTTGAACTATTTATAGTTCTCTGTTCTACTGGTCTTTGATAAAGATTCTGTTATAGCTGCTGCTGTTCTTGACTATGCATAATTGCTCTAGGTCTGTCTCCTGGTTTCATCTGAAAATTATAATCAAGAATTAGTTATAGTTCTAGATAAATAATCAGCTATATAATTATCTTCTCCTTTAATATGTTCAATATTAATTTTGTAACCATGATTAATAAATTTATCTTTTAATATTAACCATCTTCGTCTTCCAAGTTTATTTTCATTTAATTTATTATAAAATTTTACAATAGTTTCACAATCAGTTCGTAAAGTAAATTCTCTATTTACAATAAAAATTTCAAATGCATCTAAGCCTTTGATTACTGCTTCTATTTAATAGTCTATAACACTAAGATTTTTTACTTTATGTTTACCACTAGCATACCTGCATATTTGTTCTGTTTCTTTTTCTGAATATTTATTAGGCTTTTTTCTCAACTCAGCTCCCCATCCAAACTCCGATCCATCTGTTACTACTATTCTATAATCTGTATTAAGTGGTAATGTTAAAGGAGGTAAATCTTTTACTAATTCTTTTATTTGTCTAACCAATTTCTTATCTTCATTATTAAAATATCTTTGTCCGTTTATTGATGCTTTACTATATAATGGCCCTAAATATTTGCCAAAATCTTTTATAAAATTTCTAGCATAATTACACACTCCTAAAAATCTTTGTAGTGTTTTTAAATCTTTTAAATCTTCAGGAAATTCTATAATTTTCTGGGAAATATGAGGCTGTAGTTTCATAGTACCTTCTCTTAATTCTAATCCTAAATATTTAATATAAGTTTTTCCTAATTCCATTTTCTTTTTACTAATTATAATTCCATGTTTAACAAACTCAGAGAATATTACATGTAAGTGTCCTATATGTTCTTTTATATTTTTACTATATACTAGAATATCATCTATATATACTATACAGAATTCTTTATGTTTTAGAAAAATTTCATCCATTCTTCTTTGATATATGCTTGGTGCATTTTTAAGCCCAAAAGGCATTACTAACCATTCAAAATGTCCTAAGGGTGTTGTGATAGCCGTCCATTCTATACTTTCTTCTTTTAATTTAAAATGATGGAAACCGCTTTTACAATTGAATTTACTGATATTTTACAATCTTGTATATGAGAAATTAAAGTATCTTTGTCTGGAATATTATATGCATCTTCTATAGTGTTATCATTTAGTCGTTTATAATTAATGACCATTCTGCTTTTTCCTCGAACTATTTCACTATGTTTCTTTACTATAAATGCTGCTGATCTGTGTCTACTATCTGATTTCCTAATTAATTCTAATTTACTCAATTCTTCTATATGAAGATTAAAATCTTTTTCATCTATCATAGTATGTTTAATACTTTTAGTAGATATTCTTATATCTGGATTCTTCAATTTTATTTCACATATAGGTTTATCTATATCCCAATATTTTAAGGGGTTATCTCCAAATATTTCTAATTTTTCTAATTTACTAATAACATCTTGTATATCACTATTTTCTAATATATTATAAGCTTGTATAGGATTAAAAAATTCATTAAAATCTTCTAAATCTATTATTACACAATTATCTTCAATATATAAATAATCTATTCCTAAAAATTCTTCTTCTTTAATAGGTTGATTAATTTTACATTGTCCTTTTATTGGACAATCACATTCAGATTTTCTTTGTTTATTTAAAGAATTATTCCATTCATTTCTATTTTGTATTGCTATTTTCTTTTCAGAACTATTTTTCTTTTCTTTATAATCTATAATTAAAGGGTCTTTTCTTTTCACTTGTATTGGTGTTAATATTGAACTTCTAAATATTTCTAAATTATTTTGTGTAAGGAGCATTCCTCTAGAGTCTTCTAATAAAAATCTTAATCCTATTATTAAACTTAATCCTATATCTAATGGTCTTGCTACTACTTCGGTAAAGGAATAATAGTCTGAATATTCACCACATTGAGTTAAAAATCCTATTTGTGCTGGCTTAAGTTGATATTTATGTTTTGTAGTATTATTATTTATATCTGTTGATACTATAATACGATCTGTTTGTTCATAATCTTCTTGTTCTAATATTTTTTGATCTATTACATTTCTAGTACACCCTGTACCTATCATAGCTCTTATATAAAATATTTTCCCATTTTCTAATTTTAATTTACAATCTACTTTTATTTCTTTTAATAATTTTTTATTATCACATATAAATTTTATAGGTTCAGTTGTCTTAGAGATTTCTTTACTTTGTTCTCTCATTTCTTCTATTTGTTCTACACATAACATTTGTGGTTGGGAGCCTTGGTATAAATAATCTTCTAATCCTTGTAATCTTTCATTTTGTTTTGTTATTATTTCTTTTAATTCACTTATCTCACTATATAGTATGGTAATATGATCTTACAATGCTTTTACTTCTGTTTGTATAATGTATATCTTTTTAGTATCTTTTTCTTGTAAATTCATAATTTGTTTTCCTCTGTCTTCTTTTTGGGGTACACATCTATTACATCTTTCTTCAAAACAATTACTACATTGATACCTATTTTCCATACTAGGATATAATTTACATACTGTGCAACATTTATATAGACTTCCTTTTCTATATTCCCAATTATGTTCTTTACATTCTGGAAATACATTCATATAACTTGATATTCTTTCTATGAATTCATCATTATCTGAGGAATCATTATTTACTGCTATGATTTCAGAACATACACTATATATACTTTATGTATCACTAATATGTTCATCTATATTAATTAAGTTTAAATTTTTTTTTCTACTAAATAAGCTTCTCTGCTTTCCATGTTTTTCCTATAAGGACATTTTATAGAAAAGTGCCCTTCATTTCCACATGTGAAACATTTTAGTTTATTTTTATAACTTCTTTCAGGATGATATTTTCTTACATGTCTTTGTTTATTTAAATAAGGCTTTTTTGCTTCTGTTTTTCTTAAATAATAATTTTTCTTTACTTTTCCTTTATTTTTTCTATAATTCTGATTAGATATTCTTCTTTTAGGTTTTTGTTCCCCATATCTCTGTGGAACAAATATTTTATTACAAAAACTATAATCTCCTTTTAATTGTTTTGCTATCTGTATTTCTGAACATTTTTCTTTTAGACAAGACATTATAAAACTACATCTAATAGTTACATTGTCAAAATGTGGTAAATCTTGATACATAATGTTTTCATGTATCCTATGTCGCAATTTTTTATAAATTTCCTCTCCTAATGGTCCTGGTAATTTTCTAAATAATTTTCCTCCTATTTCTCTATTAAATATGTTTCCTGAGATAGAAGCATTATAAGTAAAGTCTTCTAAAAATTGTTCTATATATTGCCAATTTTTAATAGTTATTTGTTCTAATGCTTTTACTGCTTCATATTGTATCTTAATTTGGCCTGAATTAGGATCTTGTCCCACTACAAGAAAACAGGCAAATAACGACCCTTAAACTGAGGCGGTTTAAGAAAAACCGCGTGCAAATGATATACACAGGCGGTTGTGCAGGCGGCTGAATTTAACAAAGGCGGTTCAACCAAAACCGCCTTTAAATGACAATTAAAGGCTGTTACGATAACCGCCCGTATATTATATTTTGAGTCGGATAGGAAAAAACCGCCTCTGTATTCTCATATCTGAGGCGGATATAAATGCGGTTACACGTTCCGCCTAAAATTGGAATCATTTTGAGGCGGTTAAGTGGATACCGCCTAGAAATATGTATCACACGCGGTTTTGAAACCGCCCCCAAAGTTCATATAGTGGTAGAATTCAAGGCGTTTGATTTTAAAGTGACTCCAAATGTAATTTTGGGGCGGTGTGTTTTGAAATCGACTTCAAATGTTATTTTGGGGCGGTTGGTCTAATTAAAAAATGATGTATGAGACAGCATTCGAACCCTTCCCACAAGGGTGGGTACATTATAAGTAAACCAACTTGGCTATATGAACATTGTCTCAAGTCTTCACATTATTATTATTTTATCTTCACCTTTAATTATCTCCCTCCCAAAATTTTATAGAATTTTCGCCTTTCCCACCTTAGGTTTATCATCATTTCAGTCTCTTTAACAAAATTGTCGTCAAAACTCTCGTCCGCTGCCAACTCTCGTCCGCTGCCAACTCTTCGCCCTCAAAACTCTCGTCCGCTGCCACCGCTGCCACCGCTGCCACCTCGTCCGCCGCCACCTCGTCCGCTGCCACCTCGTCCGCTCGTCCGCTACCACCTCATCCGCTGCCACCTCGTCCGCTGCCACCGCTGTCAGGTATGAAATGCTTTGTTCCTTTGAATCGTTTTTTTGCTCTTTCTTTGATTCTGTGTGGGACATGGTGTGTGGGAGGAAGCTCGAGCCCGTGGTGAGCTCGACACCTTCATAGGGGTTTTTGTTTTCTTTGATTATTTGATTCTGTGTGGGACATGGGGTTTTTTGTTTTTTGATTTCTACATGTATGAAGATGCTGATGTTTGTCTCGCCGAAGGTTTTTCCTCTTGCTTCTCGTTTAGGGTTTTTTTTTTCCTCTTGCTTCTCGTTTAGGGTTAACCCTTTCTGCACCCTCATCCCAATTGGCACCCTAGTTTTATTCTTAGCGAATTGGAAATGAACTCCTGGCAGTTAGGTCCCAGATTTCTCTCATGGATTGTGTGGGTTTAAATGCGTCAGACATATTGATTTCGTATCTCATGATCAAGATTAACAATGTATATGCTTTAAATTAGAAACCTTTTTTTACCTTTCCCACTTTAGTATTATGTACTATAATTGTATCTTCTAGTTATGCAATTTTATCACATCTAGATATTATTTGAATAGGCTTTCTCGATATTATTAATGAGGATTGAGATTCAAGACGGTTAAAAAGAAATATTTTTACAAACTTGTACAAACTTGAAAGCCCCCAATACTAGTTGGCATTCCTGCTTTGGAAAACAAGAAAAAGATAAAGGAAAAGAGAAGGGTATAGAAATGAAGCAAGGCTTCATAATGGAAATAGCACCCTAGAGAGTAGGGACTGACAGTGGTCAGGTTTTCTCATTTCAAATACATTCGAGAAACAAAAGATTTAGTACTCAAATTAATGTGACTTGATGCATGGTAGCAAATATAATAGTAATGAGATTTTAAATCGGTTCTGCGGTTTCAAATTAATGACTCGCCATCTGGTTTCCTTACTCCTCGACACAAGCACACGACTGGGACCTTCCAGTTGTTAATCATTTGGTTTTGCGTTATTATCTTATAACTGCTGGCATTGGCTTCATTTCACATCCATAGCCTATAATAGTGGTAGAGCCGGATCCCCTACAAATTTATATATTACTTTAGCTGTGATTTTTTTTTATTATATAGATAGTGATCGTTTCGTTAAACTTCATACAAATCTTTAATTGTGATTATCATCTTTATTCTTTTGGTCATATAGATAATTATGCTTTATCAGAAATATCACACTTATAATTTTACCTCTTCCTTTATAAAATTTTCTGGCTCCACCATTTGCCTATAATGAGCGAGACCAGAATTGCATCAACGTGCTGCACACTTCTCATGTCGTTTCTGTGTTCCACATGTACAAACTACGTTTTATTTTCCCCCCTTAATAGTCCCTAATCGAAGTTTTTTCTTACAAAGTTTGATAATATTGTTATTAATCTCGTCCTTAGTTTACAATTCTGTCAATTGAGTGCTTTAAAGCTTAAGGTTTCATTCTCCAAATAACCAACTTTTATATAAGATTACGTTTTCTTTGATCTCAAATGAAATGCTGATTTTCATGCATATCAGGTTATATATATAAGCACATTTGATAATTGAGATAAATGAGGTTCTGGTAGTAAACAAAACGACTAATATTTAATCAATTTTTTTTTTGATAAATGAGCCTTGGGGTAGAGTTTCCATTGAACTGGGGAGAGGAAGAAAAGGTAGGTGTAATGCTGAAGAAGGAACATATTAAGAATGCAATATGCCTGCTTATTCAAGACATCATGCAACAATCAAGTAGGGAGGATATAAAATTGACACCTGAAGAGATACAATTTACATGTAGCGCTTGATTCCCCTTTTCCTGTCCTGTTATGAGCTGCATGTCCTTTATGAGATATTCTTTTTCTGATTCTGTAACAATTGGATCCATACTGCCAAGCATAAAATGTTTTCCTATGTGTATCATAATTTGGAGCTGTGTTACTTGAAGAGGTACAGAATACTTATTTGTTAGTTGAATTTGTTGAATTTGTTAGTATCAGCCCCTCCACTGTATATATATACACAAAGACCCTTTGATGTAACTATCTTTCAGTGTATTTTTCTGATACGATAATCAAGTCTCTTCCTTCTTCATTGTTCTTTCTTTCAATGGAGAAGAGGCACTATATAGGACTTTGGTCTTGGTATTTACTGTCCTTAAAAAATAGGATGTTGATGATGTATTGTCCTTAAACATTAAGTACCTGAATAATAGCTGGATCACTAAAAATCTGCTCTGGTTCTTTGGCAAATGTGGAGGAGGGCTTGATCTGCAAATTCTGAAATGGTAAAATACACAGCTTATATTTCTAATTTTTTACTTCCATGCATGCCTCCTCTGACTTGACAGAGTCTTATTATGTCACAGTGAGCCTACTAGCATTTCTGCCATTGGAGATACCATTATTTTTCATGTTTTTGTTAGTGCTATACGGCTGGTAGTTAGGTTCATCCTCCACAAAGTTTGCGAAGGGGTCATTTCTCACTGGTTGTTTAGTGTCAATGTGAAGAACAATTTAATTTAATTTTGCCTCATGTTCATTATGTTAGTTTTAGTCTCATTACAGTTAGCTTAACTAGTTGGCATAGGCAGATTCTGTCAAGATGCCAAGTCAGATTCTGTCATGAGAAGTTAGTTTTGAATTCACTATAACGAAGAAAAAATATTTGTGGATGTGTTTTTTTCAAAATATTTTGACAAAAATATTATATGATTGATTTACAGAGCACACAAAATGGATAAGTCTTGGTTGAAAAAACCAAGAAATTCAACAGAGTATGAGCAAGGAGTTCGGGGATTTATTGATTTTACCTTTCAACATAGTTCAATTGAAGGCAAAATATTATGCCCATGTTCACCGTGTGGTCTTCGAAAATGGCATTCAAAGGAAACAGTGTATGATCATTTATTGTGTAAGAAATTCCCCGAAGGATATACCTTTTGGTTCTATCATGGAGAATCCACGGTTGCGTCAACTAGTAATGTTGGTGGTGGACCTGTGTCATGTGGTGTGCAGGAGCAGACTGTTGATGCAGATCCAATGTTTACCATGATCAACGATGCTTGTGGCATGTATACGCAACACGACAATGAAGGTCAATTTCAATCAAGCGAAAACATTGCAGAGGACGAAGGAACGACACATAATGCTGCAAATGAAAAAGTCAATTTAAATGAAGAATTTTTTGAGCTAGCAAGAGATGGAGAACTACCTTTGTATGAAGGATGCGTTAAATATTCTAAGCTGTCATTCATTGTGAAGTTGTATCATATTAAGTGCTTATGTGGGATGACTGACAAATCCATGACTATGATATTAGAGCTACTAAAAGATGCTTTTGAACATGCAAGAATTCCATCTTCGTTCTATGAGGCAAAGAAAACTATTACTAAGTTGGGACTGGACTACAAGAAGATACATGCTTGTCCAAATAATTGTATGTTGTATTGGGAGTGGACAATGAAAGTCTACAAAGTTGCAAGGTTTGCCATGAATCTAGATGGAAACCACCTGCTAAAGAAGGTGACGGTACATCTTCTCAACAAGGAAAAAAGAAGCGTAACATCGCTGCAAAAGTCGTTCGATATTTCCCCCTAAAACCTCGTTTGCAGAGATTATTTTTATCAACAAAGACTGCTGAAGATATGAGATGGCATGCGAAGCAGGGTAGCAATGATGGCATGATGAGACATCCTAGAGACTCTGAAGCTTGGAAGAAGTTTGATGAATTGCACACATCATTTGCTTTTGACCCACGAAATGTGAGACTCGGTTTGGCCACTGATGGTTTTAATCCTTTTGGTAATATGAGTGCCAGTTACAGTATTTGGCCAGTCATTCTTATTCCTTACAACACCCCTCCATGGTTGTGTATGAAGTCAACATCTTTTATCATTTCAACGATCATACCTGGTAAAAGAATGCCCGGTAATGACATTGATGTGTTTCTACAACCTTTGATGAAAGAGTTGAAAGAATTATGGCAAGAAGGTGCAGATGCTTACGATGCTTTCACACAAGAAAAGTTCAAATTACATGCAGCATTAATGTGGACAATTAGTGATTTTCCTGGGTTGGGAAATCTATCTGGCTAGAACACGTACACCGACCTAGCTTGCCCGTCATGCAACTTTGATTTTGAACCTTGTCGTCTTAATCATAGTAAGAAATGGTGTTTTATGGGTCATCGACGCTTTCTTGATCAAAGACACAGATTTAGGTTGAACAAGGTTCGATTTAATGGAAAGCAAGACCTGCGTAATCCTCCAAAGTTATTGTCTGGTTGTGAAATACTTGAACAAGTGCAGAATATTAATGTCACATTCGGCCAAAAAACCAATGTTATTGGAAGAGGAAAAAGAAGACGTGCTACTGACCGAGACACACGTGGTAACACCCAACAATGGAAAAAAAAGAGCATTTTTTTTGAACTTCCATATTGGAGGCATAATATATTGCGACACAATCTTGACGTGATGCACATTGAGAAGAATGTTTGTGACAATATCATATACACGGTGCTTAATGATACCGCTAAGTCAAAAGATCATTTGAATGCTCGAAGAGATCTTAAAATAATGGGTTGTAAGCATGACCTGTGGCCAGATGATAAAGGAAAATATCCTTTAGCAATCTATACAATGAATAATCAAGCGAAGAAGATGTTTCTAGCAACACTGAGGAATATAAGTGTACCAGATGGTTTTGCAAGCAACATCTCCAGATGCATCGATGTTGATTCTATGCGAATGAATGGAATGTTGAAAAGTCATGATTGTCATATATTGATTGAGCAATTACTACCATTGGCCACACGAATAACATTGCCTGATAATGTTTCAAGAATTCTAATTGAGTTATGCTCGTTTTTCAAGCAGTTGAGCGATAATATATTGAGTGTTGCAAATTTGGATAAATTGCAACGTGAAGTTGTGCTCACGCTATGTCACATGGAAATGTTATTTCCTCCGTCATTCTTCACAGTAATGGTTCATTTGATCGTTCATCTTGTTGAGGAAGCCAAACTAGGAGGACCTGTTCAATATCGGTGGATGTATCCTATTGAGAGATATTTGGGACAACTTAAATCATATGTTCGTAACAGAGCTCAACCAGAAGGATCTATAGCACAAGGCTACATAATGCAAGAAGTTCTGACCTTTTGTTCAAGGTACCTAGATAATATTGAGACTCGATGGAATCGACCAGGGAGGGTTGATGATGTACCTCATAATACGCAACCCAAATCACGCATTGAGGAATTGTTTCCCCAGGTAGGAAAACCAGTTGGTGCTTCATCATATTTCAATCTTACATCAATGGAGAGGTTACAGGCTCATCGACATGTGCTAACGAATTGCCCCCTTGTTGAATGCTACTTACAGTAAGTTAGCTTAACCTATTTTTGTTAAATAAGTTATTGTGATTGATGTTTGAATTTCAGAAAATTATTTAGGGAATTTCGGAGGGACCTTAAGAGGCAACAAAGAAGACTAATCGAAGTCAAGCAGAGATAGATAAACGTGTTCATAGAGAGTTTGTTGACTGGTTCTATCAACGTGTGAGTATATGATAGAACAGTTGAAGTGCAGAATATTAATCGTTTTTGAGTTAAATACCACAGCCCTAACATTATTACCTTTTTTTGTTGTAGATTCCTAAAGACATTGACAATATTACAGAATCAGACAAAAGTATTATGCTTTCCCTTGCTAAAGGTCCATTGTGTCAAGCAAGAAGGTTCAGTGCGTATAATGTGAACGGGTTCAAATTCAGAACGTTGGATCGAGACAACAACTTAAAAACCCAAAATAGTGGGATTTTTGGGACGTTTGACACGAGAAGTTATTCAAGCAGTAGAGATGGCCAAATGATATGTGGAGGAGTTCCTTACTATGGGAAATTGGTTGACATCATTGAGGTTAATTACAATGGCTTGTTCATGGTGTCATTGTTTAAATGTCAATGGGCTGATACCACTACTCATAGAGGGCATAAAAAAGATAAATTGGGTTTTACCCAAATAAACTTTTCAAAACTCATACATATCGGTGACAAAGTGGATGATGAGCCATATATTAAAGCTTCTGAGGGTCAGATGGTTTTTTATGTTGATGATGAAAAAGAGAAGGGTTGGAGCATACCTGTCCATGTCAAACCTCGAGACTTGTATGATATGGGTGAAGATATCATGACAACTACTGACTTATTTCCATCACAAAACTTGGACCAAATTTTAGATGATGACACAATAGCTCTACAGTTATCAAGACCCGCCACAGATGATGACACTCCACATTTGATAGCTAATCCAAATGAGGATGAAGATATGGACATATAACGACATATTTTAGATATGGACATATTTTTATGCCTGCTTTCATCGGTCGTCTCATGGATCACTTTTTGTCTGTTCTTTTGTCTATGATTTATTTTATGTTGTGGGCATACCTGTTTGTTCTTGTTGGTTAAAACTTAATATTTGTAATTTGTTTTTTTTTTTTTTTTTTGCTAAAGAACATTCTGAATTATTCCTTCAGTTGTATTGGCAATGCATGATTTTTATAAAGCTAAATATATGTTGGCATGTTATATATGGGACATAATGATCAGGTAACATGGCACGAACAAAGAGATTTATAGCAAGAAACACTTCAACAAGAAACACTTCAACAAGCTCTTCTACTCCTGGAATATTAGAGACTCAAAATGTGCAAGCCAACAGGGTATGCAACAAGTATTGGGTTGTTGATGTTATAGGTATACCATTTAATATGTTAAGCCACTAAAGTCATTTGTGTTGTTACTGTATGCCTATGGCCTTTTACTTTTACACTAACAAATATCACAAAATTTTATATGATGCAGATGATAGAGGAAGGGTTTCGGAGGAAAGATTAAGGGTAAAGGATGTTATGGTACTGGCAGATCACAAAAAAGTCATTGTGCCATGGAACGAACATAATCAACCTGTTGAGGATGCTTCTTCACTTCTACATGGAGTTTTGGGAAATCTAGCTTGTAATGTCAATTTTTTCCCCATATGTTACGATAGGTGGCCTGTTGTACCTATCTCTTACAAGGGAGAAGCTTGGAAACTGATCAAGGTATAGTTGCTCTTTTAATTTCCTTTACTGGATTCAAATTGTTATGAATTAAACTTTTATAATTTTCAAGTTGCAGAAAAAATTTGCGCTTTCTACTGATCAACATGAGGCATATTGTATGGGAAATATAGGTAAAAAATGGAAGGACAATAGGTACAGGTTGTGTGTTGATTTTTATAATAAAAATGCAAGTTTGGACCAAAACATAGAAAATTATCCTGATGGCATGTCTAGAGAGCAGTGGGCTAGTTTTCTGGCATATAAGACCAGTGAAAAAGCAAAGGTAATTCCCTATGGGCATATTTTGTTCATTCTTACGATGCTTTATGTAACAGCCCGTTGTACACCGGTATTGTTAACATTGATTATGATATTAAGCGCAGTTACAATCACAGTGATTGGGTTAATTAAATTACGGCAAATTTTTTTCTTTTAACATATTCCTTTTCTTACATCAATACATTTTCCGTAATCAATTAAAACCACACTATAATTGTAAAAGCAATTTGCGGAAGCATACATCTTTGCTAACATCATTCATCCTTCTTTTTATTCAATTCATTTAATCTCACCATCTTACTCTCATCTTTTACCAAGTTGTAGTCCTTTACGTTATCTACGCGTGGTTTCAAACCACGTATCATTTGGAGTTCTACCCATCAAGTTAAGCCTCTTTCTTTTAGTCTAGAAAAACCTGAATTTTCAAAATTTACACTGTGGTAATCGATTACCAGTGGGTGGTAATCGATTACCACCTGTCAAAAATGAGGCAGTAGCCAATTTTCTCAATCCTCTGTTCTGGTAATCGATTACCAACTTTGGGTAATCGATTACCTCACATGGTAATCGATTACCAAAGGCCAGTAATCGATTACCAGTGAAGACAGTAGCCAATTTTTCGTCCCCTGTTGCATGGTAATCGATTACCATGCCTTGGGTAATCGATTACTATGCAGCAAAATGACAGATTACAGCATTTTAAGCCCCAAAAAGGGTGTGTAATCCATCCCTAACCCCTTGGTACTCCACACAACACATAATCATGTCCTAATGTAGGCTCTAGGCCCTTCCATCATTCCATTTCCTTAAACATGCATCATTTACAAAGTTCTCAAATAATGGCCATTTACATACAAATATGGACCATTTTTACAACATGAATACCAAGACTTCAAGGCTATGAATGTGGCAATGGACAAGTCTCATGCTCACTCAAAATATACAGTTATCCATGCCATGAATAATAAAACATAAACAAGACTTAGCATATAATCATGAACACTAACAAAAGCATGGAAATAACATCATGCAATATGTTCATGACCTAAGTCTCAAAATACTAATGGTATACTATGTGCACTCCATAACTCCTCCAAAATATCATGCAATCCCAATGCACCGCATGCCAATCCAACGTCCACTATACGGGCTTCTTGCCCGAAGCTCCTCCCGGCTCATAGTGACCTGAAATGTGGTCCCCCAAACACGGGGTGAGATATACGGATATATCTCAGTAAACCAATGGAGCTAGAGGCTTTCTCCACTCCATGGCTCACTAAAATGTACAAATATGACATAATGTAATATGCAAGCAATACAATATCACCATCCAACTGGAGACAACCCAAGAACATCCACTCATGGATTCATGTTCAAGGACTCCATCATATAACTCCCGAGACAATCCTAGAGATTCTCCCATGGTTGAGAAAACTCCATGGCAGCCCAACCGGAACTCCTCAAGAGACCTATCCGGCGGATGTCCCACGTTTGGCTCATCCTGGAGTCGCTCCCAGAGTCGACCCCATGGCAGTCCAACTGGCACTCCGTCACGAAATGATCCAGCGGATGTCCAAACCCAACACACGTCAACTGGCCAGTGACCAAACAATTTTTCACAAAATACAAGCAATATGCATACAAGCACACAATCACAACATGTCATAACCACATCATCCAACCACTACCTTCCACTAGGTGTGGTGGAGCACACTAGGGATTAAGCCCAAGTTCCAAGAGTTTACCTCAATACTTAGCAATCCGTTCCAAACGTATGCTCCAATTTAACTTTTCACAATTCCGTCCGTGTGAGGCACCCTACAACAATCATCAAATCCAAATTACACCAAAACTCACTTTTCATGAAAATTCCCCAAATTCCTCTAAGTTAAAAACCTATATTTTTCACCAAAATTTAACATAGCATTTCTAGCTTACAAACATGATTCTAAGGCCTTTTCATCTAATAGCATTTTTCCATTTGGGCTCTCTATCATCACACATCTAAAATCAAAGCTTTGAACACAAATTCATAGATCTATGAAATCAACCATCAAAAGACCACAAATATACTTACAATGTGTTGTATGATCACCACCAAGGCTTCACTAAACCATTTGAAGATCAAAACTCCAAGAAATCTCCAAAAACTCAAGTGGGTCGTCTGACTTTGCTCAAAACGCGGCCAAAGAGGTGGATTCAATAAGTGTTACCAATGGCTTTGGAAGGTTGTTTACGATAGATTTCAACACCAAAATCAAGCGATTCGGTGGAGAAATGATGAAATGGGAAGAAATGGAGGAAATGGTGTTCTTTTTCTCTTTTGCAGGGGCTGTGCGCGAGGATGGAGAAGAAAAGAGGAGGAAAGAAGAAGAAAAAGAGGGTGGGGCCAAGTGACTTCGGTCACACGGGTCCCACACGCGATCTAACTTTTACTCCGATAAAAATTCCGATCATAAATTCTTAATCTACATATTTTTCCAGTCCATGACATATTTTTATTTCTCCAAAATATTGATAAAAATTTCACACCTATTGGTACACTCACCTCACAGTATTTTAACACTTAAAAATCACTATTCATCAATTTTTCCCAAATTTGCCTATTTACTCAATTTTTCGCCCTGATTCCATTTCCAGTATTACTTTTGTCATCTGAAATCTCTAACTCAGTATTTTTGCCTCATAACACACGGTTGGCAAATTACCATTTTGCCCTTTTTGCCCATTTTGGCCATAATCCTTGGATTTTCACTAATCCACCAACTTTCATTTCACAATATAATATTAAAATACACATTTAAATATTTGAGGTGTTATAGTTTACTTAACCTAAATTACTTCGTGAAATGTGTTTCAATGCAGAAATATAGTGAGATTAATACAAGAAATAGAGCAAAACAGAAGATATATCATACACTTGGTTCCAAAGCTATTGCAAAGACAAAACACGAATTGGTATTTATGTTAATTACATGTCTTTATCTATATCTACTGCACTTTGAACATAACTAACGTTTACCATGTTCCTATTGCTTTAGGAAAAAAATATGGATGCAAAATTAGTAGGGGGGAGATGTTTGCCATTTCGCATAAGAAAAAAGATGGCAACTTTGTTAGTGAGGAAGCTAGGAAAAAGAATGTAAGTATTTTATTTGTGAATTAAGAACCTATACTCCCTATCTGCCATCATGTTTATTTTGTACTGTAGGACGATTTACTGGAAGAGTTGGAGGACGTATCTGATGAAGATGAGGCACATGAATGGGCGTTTGGGAAGGAGCACCCGGGACGCGTAAGAGGAATGGGTTTTGGAGTGACACCATCTCAAATACGTAAGCGACCTCGTGAATCGGGATCATCTACTGACAATTCTGGTCCTACACAAGCTGAGTACAATTCTCTTAAAGAAGAACTGGACACCCTAAAGACACAGATGGTCACAATAATGCAGCATATTGGTGCTCCGCTACCCCCTAATTTGACACCAAATCAGGTAACTGTTGGGACATGTTAGAATAAGAATTTCTGCCATAATGATTAGGCTCTCAATGGATAACACTGTGATTAGGCTAAGAATTATAAAAGTCCACACAGATTTAATAGGAAAAAAAATTATTTTCCTATTACATGACCATGGATTCCCCATATAAAAATAATAATAAACCCATTTAATTATATGTTGCTACGTGGTGGTAGTTGAAAGGCTTGCATTTTGCACCATGACTACATTCTACCCAAAATTATGTGTAGCTCATGAGCTTGGATATTGGATGCTAAACATGATAAAACTTCATCTTTCAATAACAACAAACTAAGTGTCTGTAGGAAGTTGTTGAGTGAGTGTTAGCTATAGCCATTAGCCACTACAAAAGAAACTGCCAGTATGAAAGTAGGGGATTATTTTATGTAGTTCTGGCTCTGGCCTTGTCTCAAAGTAAGCTTGTGTTCAAGCCTATGAAATTAGCATAGGATTGGTAAAAGGCTATTCTATCACTGACATTAGTTACCTCAATTCACAATGGGTTTACAAACTTAATGCAGTTGGATTGGGTGAGCACAGTACCCAGAGTTGCTTTTGTTTCTTTAGTAGCTACAGTTGTGGAGTCCCATCCCAATAAAGAGGTAGTAGATGACAAAATATATGTTACCCAAGCTACCATGGCAGTCGCATTTTTGGCTTTCCATCATTAACTCTTTGGGCCCATTGGTCTACTTCCCGTGAAATGTCATAGATGCCCTTCTCTCTAGTCAATTTTTTTTTCCTGTGAATGCCCTTTGAAATTATTCTTGGCAATATGAAATTAACTCTAGTTTGTGCATTGTGAAGATATGATTGGTGACAAATTTAATTTTAAAACTTTGTAGTATAAATTTTTTTGAAGAATAATTAAATCTTCTTTGATAAAATATTAGGTAGCGTTGAATTGTTAACATGATACACAATTTTGCATTTGTCTCGTCTCAATTGGATTCAAACTCCGTCCAAAGTAGAGTCTTCGAACACTCTAAAGCGTAGAAGTGGTCCTCATTAACAATTTGGTTGAATGTTTTCATATAGTTCAATTTACTTTTATTTTTTTTGGTACCTCAAAAGCAATTCAACATACCAAACCTTTCGTTATTTATGTTAGTAGAATTGAATCGAATTGGAATTGTCATTAAGTTTGTAAACTGAATAAATGTCTATTCACTGATAAATCCTGCATCTGGTTCCTAATTGTCTAACTGAAATGACAATGGTTGATGATCAATTCTTGTTGCATGGCTGCCAAATAATGGTCGGTAGTATCTTTATTTAAGCCTACATATATTCATGACAAATTTTACACTTGTGGCTATGATATATTTGTCTAACTGAGAGCTTTTGCAGCCAAATATTATTGGCTGAATGGATTTGTTGGTGAGTGGATTTGTTGGTCTGAATAGAGAAAATCCTCCGCCAGTCCTACTCCTTCCCTCGCATTCGCCCTTGTATGTTGTTCCCCTTTTTCCCACTATGCAATATGCTTAATTTGTATGTTGTTGAAAATTTGCAATTCTTTGTTTACATAGGCCAATTTGGTAAGTTTTTCTTCTATCAATCTAAGTTGTTTACGTGGTCAACTTAGTGCTGTGTGTCATAACTCTTATTGTTTTTTTAAAAGACTATACATGATTGCATTCACTTTATTGCTCTACAATAACAATGTATGCTCAATCTATCATCAGGTTGGAGATATGGGTTCCCCAGGACTTAGAAGATCTTCTCATGCTAGCCATACTCCATATGTTGATTCATCACCTTTGGTTCCACCTCCACCACCTCAGCCTTGAAGACTATTTTGGATTTTGTAATAGATTTAGGAGGTTGTTTTATGATGAAACAATTGTGGTTTTGTTTTAAGGTTTGAGACATGGTAATGGTACTTTGATACTTTTAATGAATTATTAAATAGTGTATGGCTACACATATTTGTGTTCTATTACAATCTTCATTGTCTTTTTCTTTTTTTTTTGAATTTTCATTTTTATTTATTATATATTTTTTTTAACGTACAGTTTTTCCTGTGTGTACAATAATTTCAATGTTCAAATGTATAATTTCAATGTTCAAATGCAACAATTTAAATGTTAAAATATCGTTAGAAACAAAATAATGAAAAATGCACACAGCTACGGTAATAAAAAAATAACAAAATTTACTGAAAAAAAATGAAAAAAAAATTTCCAAAAAAGATTTTAAATAAATTATTGCGGTCACACAGGAAACCGCCTCAGGATATAATTTAAGGGCGGTTTGATTCAATAAAAGAGTGAAACAATTTGAAACCGCCTCAGTATAGAAATTGGAAGCGGTCATCATAACCGCCTCTAAATACACCTACAGGCGATTTCCTCAACCGCGTGAAAACTGATTTTGGAGGCTGTTAGCCCAAACCGCCGCAAAATAAATTAATTACGCGGTTCGGAAACCCGCCTCCAAGATAAAAAAGGAGGTGGTTGGAAAAACCACCTAAGTATGCAGTTTAAAGGTGGTTAAACGAACCGCCTCTATATAACGGTAGAGAGCGGTTATTGTATCCGCCTCAAATTCCGCCTCAAAATAAAATTTCACGCGGTTACTATAACCGCCTCTGAATTTACCTCCCACGCGGTTATCATAACCGCCTCACTTCCGCCTCAGAATAAAATTTCACGCGGTTACTATAACCGCCTCTGAATGTACCACCCACGCGGTTATCATAACCGCCTCAGAATAGCTATTTCACGCGGTTAACATAACCGCCTCTGAATGTATGTCACACGCGGTTATAGTAACCGCCTTTGAATTTCTGATTCAGGCGGATATTCCAACGGTTGAGGTCAACCGCCTCAGATTGATTCGCGGCGGAGTTAACAGAGGCGGTTGGAAAACCGCCTATCCTGGTTATTGGAGGCGGTTCAAACCGCCTCGGATTTCCAAAACAACCGGCCCAGATTACCTGTTTTCTTGTAGTGTCCTGTGCATAACATATGTATTTTATTAACAAAATTAAATGGATTTGTTCCTAATGATAAAATAATATTTATCTCCCGTGGGTACTCTTCTTTAAATCTCTCCCATATAGCTTTTACAGACTCACCTAAAAATGTTTCTAAGTATCTTAACATTTCTTCTGGATTATGATCAAAATCTTTTCCTATATAATCATTTACTACAATATTTTTCCAAATATCTATTACTTTATCCCATATTTGAGGACTATGTGCTGTTAGATTTAAAATTTTTCCTGATTCTATTGGTTGTAATTGTATAGGTTTCTCTACTGGATATCTTTTTCCCCTAGGTTTAAATCTATTTTCTCTACTTTCATCATAACTTCTATAAGGTTGTCTTGGCAAATTTCCAGACCTATAAACTCTAGGTTCTGTATAATTTGTTCCCGATGCACCTGTTGCATTACTATCTTGTCCTTCCATAAAATTAAAATCTAATATTTTAAAATCTATTTTACCTTCACTTTCTTCAAATTCTTGTTCAGATTCTTCTTCACATCTTTCTTGTCCAATGAAATTATTTATTATTTCTGTTTCATCATCTATAGTTATCATATATTCTTTCTCATATTCTTCTTCTTTTATATCTCTTACTCTAATATTATTATTATTATCTTGATAAATTACTTGTTCTACTTCAATTTTCCTTTCTCTTACTAATTGTTCTTCTAATTCTTCTAATTTCTTTTTTATTAGTTTATCATATTTTGGAATCATTATCTTATCTTCTATTATTTGTTCGTTTTCTAACATTTTATTCTTTTCTAATAATAATTTTTGTTTTCGTTCTTCAATCTTATATTTGTATTTATTTGTATAATATTCATATGAATTTTCCATCCTATACATGAATTCATTACTAAGTTCTGTTTCTGTATCTTCTTCTCTGTTTACCCCTTGTCTATAGTCTAAAAATCTTACATAAGTTTCTCCTCTTCCATCACTATAAAATACTCCATTTTCTGGTACTAATATATCACTATTTTCCTTGTCCCCAAAGAACTTACCAGTGTTCCATTCTAATCCTGCTAATTCTTGGGAAGATATTTCTTTAGGTTTTATCATTTTAATATTTTTACTTGATATATATTCTATTACATCATTTATTTTTACCTTATAATTAATACTTATATTTTGCATAGTTTTTCCTATAAATCCTATTGTAATTACTAAATTACTTCCACTTATAAATTCCTCAAATCCTTTAGTTTGTATTCCTATTTTAATATTTTTACAAAAGTCTTCTATGGGTAATGTCATATTGGGAGTGCAGTAAAAAAGTCCCACATCACTATTTAAATCTACTTATGTTAAAGATATTAGTGATCTTTGTACATCTTTACCCCATCTTTTGTCAAAGAGAGTTACTAAAACTTTACATCCTGTCTTACTTCTTATTAATCCTTTTACTCCAATAATAAATAATCCTGTATGAATATAATTTTTATGGGATTTCTTTAACTATTCTTTGGCCTTTTTACTCATACAATCTAAAACTACTACTTGATCTCCTACACATGATACTTGTTCTTCTGAATAATTTCTAAAAAGACCTATGTTCATAGCAAATCTTCCTACTTCGTACAGTCTTTTAGGTTCTAATATTTTTAAAGCAGATTCTCTAAATTGTTCTATATTTTTATCTATATCTATTTCTTCTTCTAATTTTATTTTATCTTTATTTTTAATATTGAATATCTCAAAAGGTGATCTAAAACTAGTACTTTTTCTAGGTTGATCTATAATAGTTCTACTAGTTCCAGGAAAAGATGTATTATTCATTTTTATAAACTAAAAAACTACAAGATTGTTTTTGTTTCTTAGGTTTTGGCTGTATAGGTTTTAACTTTTTATCAAATTCTTCTACAAGATTATCTATATCTATTTCTTGTTTTTTCAATAAATGACTTTCTAAATTTGATATCCTATGATGTAAGGTTATTAATAATTGTATTATTAAATTATTTTGTGCTATTATAGCTTTGTCTCCTCTAGATGTTATATCTAAAGTTTTAATAAAACCTTTATTATAATCTTCCTCTGTATATGCTTCTATTTTTTCTAATTCGTCTCCAAAGTTAAAGTTTTTTGACATAAACTAATAATTCTTGTATTAATTTTTCTATTTTTAAAGCTTTTTCTTCTAAAATTTTTCTTTACTACTTAGTTTTTCTATTAATTGATATATTCCTTTCTCTATTGGTTTTGGTTTTCTTTGTTCTAAACTTAATATTAATTGTTGTATGTCAATTTTTGTTGGTAAATTTTCTATATCAATTTTATTTATTTTTCTGACTATTATTTCTTCAGTAGTTTTAATATAATCTAAATTATTATTTATATCTTTTAGTAATTTATCTATTCTGAATCTGTTTCACTTTCAAACATTAATTTATATTCTGACCTAAAATTATTTTCTTCTTCAAACCACTCTCCAAAATTAAAATATTCGCATCCTGCTAAATCAACTTCTTCTAAAGATGGTCTTAAGATTTGTCTTAATTCTGTTTGTTTATCGTGATTAATTATTATAATATCTATTACTGTTTTTAGGAATTTAATATAACTATATTTTAAATAATGAGGATTATCACTGTCTAAAAAAGTCCACAATTCTTTATAATATTGTACTTCTATATAATATTTAAATACAAATACTAATTCTTTTTTAAATCTTTTAAAATCTATGTCTAATATATGCATAAAATTTTAATCTGAATAATAATAACCTGAATCGTAATAACTTGGTGAAGGTAAACTATGTTCGTCAAATAATATAAATCCTTCTTCTTCGTAAATATTCTGAAAATAATAATACTCTTCTTCGCTAAATTCTAATTCTTTAAAATTCTTTTTCAAAATAGTCTTTATTAAATAATCTTTAGGATGATTAGTGTCTATGCAATCAACTATAGAACACAAATATTTATAATATCTATATTTTGATGGATCATCTAAAGTAGTATCTTGTAAAAAGAAAGTTTATAATTCCCACTCTGATTTTTGTTGTGATTTCCCGTAGAAATGATTTATAATAAAATTTTTAAATTTATTCCAGAAAAATTCTAAACTGATTTGATTTGAAATTTTTATAATGACTTTTATCCTACTCATTACTCTCCTTTCCTTATCTTAAGATTATTTCCCATGTCTTTTATTAAAAAATTTTGGTGCCTAGAATGAACCATGCTCACTTTTACGTTTCTACCTATCCGAACATGGTTTGGTCTTTATATTTCTGCGGACAAATCACATGGCGCGAACCTCTCATCTTTTGATATATAATTCTAACCTTAATTAAATTTCTAGGAAGCTATCACACGAGTCATAAAGTTCTCGATTGCTCCGGATATCGCCGTTTGAAGTTGGACAAGCAAATCTGCCAGCCAACCCCAAAACAGCTCCAAACATCCTTCACTCAATCAAACATTCTAGAAAATACACTCAACCAATTGCACTAATATTTTTATAAGAGAAACTAGACACCTAAAGCTTCAATTTGACATATCATACATCTAATTTGACCAAGAAATGAAGCAGGAATAATTTTCCCAAGCCCGATCCAAAACTGCCACATGTGCAGTAACCAAATGGGTAGTCTGTGTTCTCTGCCTTCTACATGCCGACACCCAACCCAGAAAAATTCCAAATTTTATGACAAGATAGAGGACATCTCAAGATTCAAAACGACGTATGGCACGTCCCTATCGGACCTCTGTGGAGAGAGATATGCTCTGCCAAAGTTAACCTAAATTCTGCCAATTTCTAGAGATTTCGCTAGAGTTTCCTTTGTTTTTCCAATAAATCTCATATTTGCAAATGTGTTCTCTAACCTCGATTTGTACCTAATAATCATGGGTGGCACACAAGGACCAGGCATATGAAGCTTTTTATCTTCTAATTAAATTTATCATAATTAGCCTTGAAACCAACATCTTTAAAAAAAGTGCACATTTCATTTTTAAAAAAAAAAATTGAAAACATAATACAAAAGAATAAAATAATTTCTTAAACAATGATATCAAACAAAAACTAACTAGTTTAACTTTAAATTTGACTCACTATAAATTATCTTCCTCATTGTGGCAAGGAAAAAAACAAATCATTGTTAGAAAATATACCATATAAACTAGGGGTGTTCGCGATCTGGATTGGATCGGTTTTGGAAGCAAAAATCATCTGATCCAATCCCCCTTATATTAATTGATTTCATTTTGTAGCAAATTTTGTGTACGGTTCAAACAATAAGACGAGATCATATTGAATAATAATACAAAGGAGAAGGTTCATTGGTGGTTATATTTAAAGAATGAATTATTGAGTACATAACTATATTTGTTTTGCATAACAATCAATGCCCATGAGTTGTAGATTTGTTTGTGGTTGATATTTATAAGTTCCGTGTGAATGCTGTAGCCTTTTAAAGTTCAAAAATAGCACAAAATAGCAAGATAATTCTTTTTTATTTCACATAATTCTCAAGTAACATGTTTGCTTTTTTATTTGTTGTTCCTTCATGTTTATACCTCCACTATAGTACCCTTCAGAGTTTAATAACAAGATGAAGGTGTTGATTTGCCGGTGCGATGATTAACCAATGATGGCGACAACGATTTCATTCTTTTTCCCTCGGACATCGCACGTATAACTCACTAGTATTCAATAAATAGAAAACCAATTGGACATTCATAATGATTTTTGTAACTATATTAACTCATTTGAGTACCTCAAATCACTATAAGAAGAAATAGCTAGCTCTGTAATAGCAAAAAGACAATAAATTGGAAAATTTTTAATACAATTATTAATATAAGTAACACAACAATCCTACACAATAACAACAATAATTTTTGACAGTATTTTTTTTTTTTTAAAAACGAAAAACAATGTAATGCTTCACATTTATGCAAGACAAAATTTCCAACTTGAAACCGTACAAATATTTAAATCTTGAGCATGTCAAAGATTTCAAGCATGTATGAATATTTACGATCTCCTTGCATAAAACAAACATAATGCTAATTTTTTTCTCTCACATTTCATTTTTGTTTCTCTCTAGGTTTCCATATCTTCTTTGTCTCTCTCTAGATTCTCTCTCATCCTCTCTTCATGGTTATAGCTCTTTGATCTTCTAGACAACTTGTTGATCATGATTCACTATAACTACTCTAATTTTAACTTGTTCACATCGATTTACGAGGAGAGATATTCTTACTATCAAAATTTTTTACTACCAATTTACTACATATCTAATCACCATTAGATTAACATGATTACTTCAAAAGCTTTTTAACATTTTCTCTCTTTGATCCAATGATGATGTGATGGGCAGTAAGTTAGTAGTAAGAATTTTGGGTAGTTAGAATATCCTTACTCTCGATTTGTTCAACCAAGAAAATAAAAGATTGCTTGGTCAACAGTTTCCCCCTTCTCATTCTCACCTTTTCTTTCTTACTTATTTATTTGTTTATTTGATATGATCATGGATTTATATGATTAGTTGACGTATTATTAATGAATGATCCAATAGGTTATTGTATAGAAGCAGGCAACGAGGGTTCCTCGAACTCGATTTGATTCTCGGAAAATGGTAGAGAACAACATTCACTCCTTGGATGAAAATCGTATTCAAGCTCTCATTCATGTCCTCGACTTGGTATTTGGTTTTCTGCTTTACTTAATAATAATGATTGTGTTTCAACCAGACATGATACTCCACGCCAATAGCACGCCGGAGTTTTAATGTTTAGTGTTTGGTTGAGATGAATTTGATATTTACTATTTAGTATGATTGCAATGCTATCTATAAAATTCTGAACTTAAAGAGGTTTAACAATATATAGGGTCTAATGTCATCGATTTTGGATTTAACCTATGTAACTATTTAAAAGGGGTGTTTTGGACATGAAAATGGACTTCATTCTATATTTCTATTAATTTCATCTGTGTGAAGGTCCAATTTTTTTTTTTTGGCAAATGCACCGGTACTTTAATTCAGGTTGGTTTGCCTGTTGGCCATTGATGTATCTCTCATAAAAGGGGAAAGGGGATTTTTATGTTTGGAATCTTTTAAGGGTAAAACATTTCTCCAACATTGCTCACAAAAATTTCTCCAGTCATTGGAGATAAGTTATCTCCATTGCTCACAAAACTTTCTCTAGTCAATGGAGATAAGTTATCTCCATTGCACACAAAACAACGTCATTTTTTTTAGCACAAAATGACGTCATTTTTTGTAATTCTAATTTATTGTAGGATTATATTAGTATTTATTGAAGATAATTTAAATGGAATATGTAACATCTTTCCTTCTATAAAATGAAGGATGGAGTAGTGAGATTAATCCAAAAAAAAAAATCGGTGAGTGAGACTAAATCTATTTCTTATTACGTTTGGAACTTGCTTATTTTGTACACATTTATAAACCAAACTAGATCTTGAGTTTGTAAATTAAGAAAGGGGAGTCACAACTGTAGTTTGTGCGAAGGTTTTGTTGGATGCACTTCGCAAGTTCTAATGGAAAAAGGAAACGAGATAGCAATTAGTTGCTTGAGTTTGACTGACAGATCTGTTGACTTGAGTTCATATCTTCAACTATTTGTGTTGTGCTGAATATGTTTCTGAAATCGCGATTCTTTTGAAGTTCGTTTGATTTTTGGAGTTTCGGGGAAGAAGGACTTTTCCACTGCGATTCTGGAGCGGAAGAAGAAAGTCCCCATTTTTGGAGTTATTGCTTCTTGAAATCTTGATATAAACAAGCTAGCACATATATAACGATTTTTGCAGTGTGACTTTTAGTTGACAAAATGAATATATACAACATCGGAGTAGAAATTGAGTTCTGAACGTTACTCCATATATGACATTTGTTTCATTATTTCCTTAGAGTATCTCCACATCAAATGATGACCACAAAACAAACATACAAGATGGGCATGAGCACTTCTGAAGTAAAATTGCATCTCTTATTTCTCTTCCTCAATTTTCTACATTACTTGATCAGGTAGTGGTGCAGGAAGGCTAGAAAATGAAGCAGAGCAGCTGTTAGACTTGTTATGTTAGACTCTCCACATACACATTTTTATGCTTAGTCTCGGTGGGATGTAAATAATTTGTTCTGAAGTTGACATTGCTTGGTAGTTTCTCTTCTACCTTTTAAGTACACACCAATGTTCTTCTTTCGCGCTTGATAATGAAAACAGTGGTAATTAAGAAGCTCGGTCACATAATTTTCAAAAATTTAAAGTGTAAGTGGAGGAGAAATTATTCTATCCCTAGGTCCCAACATTGGTACAAGCCTCAATAAAAGCTTATAATGGTTACTTACAAATGACTTATAAATGAAGGACCATTTGTGCCTTTGTTTCTCTCCTATGTATCTTTGCCTCTTTGAGTAGTGAATTATTTGCATACCTCGTGGTTTTTCTTTTATACTCATTGATGAGAGATATTTTAGCTTTTGCACGCAAACTCCAGTTGCTGTAACATGCTTTATTACTTTCTTTTCATGCAAACATAGATTGTTTCAATTTGTGACCTTAGTCTGTCTAGTGCAAGAAAAATAATATGCTTTTGGATCCTCTTATTTTTAAGCTATAAGCTACTTATAAGCCAAAGTTAATAAAAAGAGCTTAAAAAAGAAGCTAAAAGCTGTTTGGAAATTACATAAAAAATTTAACTTAAAAATTACTTAAAAGCACATATTTCAAGAAAATTATCTCTTTCTCTATAATTATCACTCTTCATTTCTTAAAAAACACACAATTCAAGAAAAATAGATAAGAGCTTAAAAAAAAGCTCCTCCTATGAGCTTGTAGTTTTCAACTTTTTCCTTCATTATAAAAAAAGTATTTTTCGTTATAAGAGCTTTTACTAAAACCTGTTTGACATAGCTTATACTTATAAGTAGCTTCTACCTTAAAAAAAAGATGATCCAAACAAGCACTTAGTAACATATGAGGAGACCTTGTGCCTTGGTAATGCTAAAAGCTAAATTTTGATATGTGTGCAAATCTTCATCCGACAAATTATAGCTTTTCCTTTCGGTGCAACACATAATAGCTGATTAGGACATGTCTTCATTCATATGTAATCCTTGGCAAAAAAATTAAAATATTACTATTTTAATAAATAATTATAAATACATAGTTGTTTCGAAACTATCTACGGATTTATTATAGTCATTCATGCTTAAATTAGGCGTGACTATTCACGCCCAAATTAGGCGTGATTCCCAAGGCATTCACGCCTAATTTAGGCATGAATCATCTGGTGTTGACACGTGGCAAAAAAAAATCAACTTACGAACCATAAAACTTTGGAAAGCCATAACTTTTGACTCAGGTATCCGGATGAGATAATTCTTTTTTTGATTCCACATAACTTTTTGAGATCTACGCAATGACATCTCATTTAATATATTTTATCTCTTACAAACACAATTCAAATTTGCAATAATTATATTATATAGTGTATTACAAACAAAATTTAAAAAATTATTATTAATAAGAAAAACAAAATAAAGATTTAATTTGTGATTTAAACTCAAAAATCAATTTGAAAAATATGTATTAATAAATAAAATAATTAAATAAATATTCTAAACATTGGTAGAATATTATATAAATTTGTATATATTTTAATAATTAAATAAATATATTTCAAACACTTGGTAGAAGTAGGCTTAGAAAAAAGGGTTGGCTCGTAAACCGGCTAAAATGAGTCGGGTTGTGTTAGGGAAATGAGTTATTAACTCGAGTCAGCCCGACTCGTTTCAGCTCGAAAAAAATTGAGCCAACCCACGGGTCAAACAGGTTGGCTCGCGCGTTATGGTTTTTATTTAATATAAAAGTATAAAAACTAATGAAGGTAAAGTGGAAAGCTAAAGCATAAAATCTCAATTCCAAAGGCCCAAACGAAAAAACCCTACAGCTGCCAATAAGTCCAAAACCGTGCATTAAGGACTTTTTTTATAGTATGTGTGATAGTGTGAATGGGGTGCCAACTGCCAATAAGTCCAAGTCCAAATGCAAAAGGAATTTTCTATGATTTATCTATATAATGTTTTTGTGTTGAATGAATTAATAATTTAGGAAAAAAATTTAGAAGTTACAGCATCAATGAAATCTTTTTTTTTTTCATTTTTTTTAGGCAACCCGCGAGTCAACCCTAACCCAACTCGGGTCGGGTTGGGTTGAGTATTCTTGTGTAAAATAGTTAATCATGATATTAAAGATTCATGTTTTTAAATTTTCTATTGACATGCATCATATAGCTATACAAAAGTATACAATGGCTACGCACCACTAGGGTTAGCCTAGTGGTGTGGGGTGTGTGTTAGGACTGTGTGTAGTGTAGGGTGTTATGTTCAATTCTTTGTTGGAATTGAAAGATTAAGAAATTATAATTATAAAGACTATAATAACTCTAAAATAAATTAAAATCATAAAAACACCATGATTTTCGCCCCAGTACGACGTAATTTTGGGAGTAAATGCAGATAACTTATGTGCAGTAACTGCAGAAAAAACGAACCCTAACGATCTACTTACAGTTAAAAAAGTTTATCACTCTTACAATCAACATGATCACCGTTGATTTTTGCTAATCTAATGGTTATAATTTATTGGAAATTAATAATATTTATTGGGTCATACTTATTAATTAATTATTAATTTCTAATAAATTATAATCGTCAGATTGACAGAAATCAACGGTGATTAAATTAGTTGTAAAAATGGTAAAAAAATCTAGTGGTGAGTATACCCCTATATATATATATATATATATATATATATATATATATATATATATATATATATATGGGTAAAAACTTCTACAACAACTTTAGATAAGGTTATCTACAGCTACTTCCAAAATTATGTCATTTTGATTAATGAATGGTGTTTCTGTAATTTTAGGTGAATTAATGAAGGGTGTTTCTATAATTTTATTTATTTTTTATCATATGCATTTTACTGAAACACCCTTCATTAATTCACCTAAAATTACAAAAACACACTTCATTAATCAAAATGACGTAGTTTTTGGGATAATTGTATATAACTTTATCTAAAGTGGCTGTAGAAATATTTTTTTCCATATAATATATATATATATATATATATATATATATATATATATATATTTGAAAGCATTAAATGTTGGGAATCATAACCATACAAAGGATGAAAGCATTAAAGAACCAATTCAACCCAAAAGCTTAAGCTATTGGGTGAGGCTACATTAATGGTTTTATATATCTCAACACGCCCCTCCTCACACGAAAGCCCACTAGGCTTGAAGGGTGGACAATGCATAGGGCCACCTACCTGTGCGAACAAAGAAATTCCACTTGAAGGAAAGTGGGGGGCGGCGAGGATCGAACCCGGGACACGAGGCTCTGATACCAACTTGAATATGAAATAATATGTTGTGTATGTAAAGAATCAATTCAACCCAAAAGCTTAAGCTTTGGGTGAGGTTACATTAATGATTTTATATATCTCAACACGCTCCTTACACGAGAGCCCACTGGGCTTGAAGGGTGAACAATGCACAGGTCCACTTACCTGTGAGAACAAGGAAATTCCACTTGAAAGAAAGTGGGGGTGGCGAGGATCGAACTCGGGACACGAGGCTCTGATACCAAGTAAAGAACCAATTCAACCCAAAAGTCTAAGCTATTGGGTGAGGTTACGTTAATGGTTTTATATATCTTAGATTAAATGTAGGAAATCATTTATAGCAAACATGTATTTGAAATGTTTACCAAATATATATTTGCATAATCTTATATGGGCTGCAGAAATGATTTTATATATATATATATATATATATATATATATATATATATATATATAATCAAATGTCATACATAAAAAAAGTCAAAATAATTCATTTGGTTTGAAAAGTGAAATATGCATGACTTTAGGGTTCATCATACAAACACAAAATTAAAATATTGAGAATTTATATATTTCACATATATAAGGGATAAGTATACAAACCTTATCCATCAAGCCGAATAAACTTTTGATCAGTGAAACATTTTAATTGTTGAATCTTTATTTATTGAGAAAGTTAGAGCAATAATGAGAATTAATCCTTGTCAGGAGTTGTATTTGTATTGCTGTTATTGCGGTTATAGACTTATAGACATCCAAATGGTTATATTATTTATAACAAACATGTATTTGAAATGTTTACAAAAAAAAAAAAAAACATGTATTTGAAATGATTATTTGTTGATAAAAACTATATTTTTTGGCATCGGGAGAACCTGAAAAAAAAAAAATTTCTTAAAAAATGAAAAAAAAATGATCTAAATAATATGGAAAGACTTGAATTTTACGAAAGGGGCATTTAAGAAAAACACAAAAAAGTATATTATGATTAAATTAATAGTTTCTAGGATGTACATGCTTATTAAATTATTTTAAAAATATTAAAATATTTGAATCTTTTTTATAAAGATGAAGAGACTAAATATAAGTTTTAGAATATTTTTAAAAGTCAAAAGATTAACTTTTAAGAAAAAATTTAAAAAACATTAAATCATAAAGTATATTGACTAAACGTAAAAATTGAAATAAAATTAAAATCAGAATCATATCTTAAGAATAGTAATGTTATATGAATAAATCTAGCATTTAATTATGAACTGCAAATGATATTATTTTATCAACTTAAATAATATTAAATATTAAAAAATTTATAAAATAAAAGGAATAAAAAAAACGATCATCAGCGTCAATGTTTACACTAAATTTTATGTTTCTAAATTTGTAGGAATTTTATAAGATCCAGACAGATAGAGTTAATTATAATTTAATTTTTATTCAATACAATAAGTTTACTGCTAATTTTTATTAGACATTAATTATTACTTATAATGTTGAAAATATCTTCGTTAAATAAATGAGAGTGAATGATGGTCGATTGTGCTGATTCTATTACCTTTCCGAAGAATACCAACGGTCATAAATTAAGAAATAGTTTAATTTCTTTTCAAAAATATTAAAAAATAAAATACGAATATGAATATTTTATACTATCTATTAATTTCAATAAATGCATAATTATTTTATGAATCAAATAAATTATATATATGAATTGATAGCCATATCAATAAATGAGTAAAAGTATTAAAAACTATTAAAAAACGAATAAAATCAGACTACAGAAAATCCTTTTTTTTTATTTGAAGTTATCCAGTTTTTAAAATCTTTTCATCATGAAATCCATATATAAGAATAACCATACTCTTTTATATATATATATATATATATATATATATATATATATATATATATATATATATAAAAGTGAGAATTAAACACATAATATAACGCAATTTACCTAAATAAATTCCTTATCACTAGACCAAACCTAGTGACTTAAAATCATACTTTAACGTAGTATTTTAATTAAGTCCTGTATAATCATCAATAATTTTAGTTCAATTCTATAATACACATACATATCCAAATCCTAGCAACAATTTATTTTATAAATTTGTTTAATACAATTTTATAAAAATGTTTAAGCTATTATTGATGACCAAATAATAAGGTAACATATTTTGATCTCGCTATTATGTTGTATATTCTATACGAATACAAATTTAATATGGTTTTCAAAAGAAATATTAAACATATTAATATGAGAATAAAGATTACCCTTTTCCGTTTTATTATTTTACTAGTTTAGTATCAATACGATGACCGCAGAAAAAAAGAAGTCAATCTATTTGTTCGTAAAAGTTAACGCAATTATAAATAAAATTTTCTAGGACACAATTATTAAAAAATAATTAAAAGATAAAATAGATAAAAGAATTGCAACTTAATATTAGATGGTGTCAATAATAAACTCTAAGAATGTTACATTAGTAACTCCAAAAAAGATTTTATGCGCATCTGTCTCTGTTTCTCACTCGCTCCCTGTTTTGCAAAATATGAAGAATCAGCCATTGAAAAAAGGTTCAGAAAAAAGAAAAGAAATGAAAGAAGGTTTCAGAAAATAATCAGGATTAAAAGACTAATATGTAGTTTATAAAAGGAAAAAAAAATTCCTGATGCATATAATTTAAAAGAAGTCGGTTAAAGTATAGATGTAAGAATCTGCATCGCTAAATAATTAATTAAGTAACATTATCAGTGCCGGAGCATAAATTTAATTAACATTATGCATAATTATGGTAAGATAATTATTTAGAAAGTCAAATAATAACTAAGTCGCTTTTATGATGAAAAGTGTGAATATCGATTTTGCTTCGGGTTATAAATGTGTACCGGTGAAGTGTTCCAAAAAATTATAATAAAAATATGATAATTCCTAGAAAAATGTCTAGGTTAAGAATATAAAGTTTAGAAGAAAAATAATTAGTAGAACTATTAGAACTAATATCGACGATTTGAGCGAGCACAAACCTAGGTTAGGTTTTTACAAGCCTCTACGTAAACCATTTCACTTCTTCATGGCTGCTACCTTCTCCCACACAACTCCATAGCCCTCCTTGCATGAAAACCACCAAAGATACCATTTTTCCACTTGATTCTTCCTTTCTAATCATGTAAAAACTCGTGAGCAAACTTGGTGAGAGAGAAAAATCACTTCTTGAGAGGGTGGGGGTTCTGTTTGTGGGTGTGAAGTGGCTGACTTCTTGGTTGGGGGTGTGGAAGCCATATTCACTCACTTTGATGCTTCAAGAAGCTATTTTATGAAGGAAATGACCAAACTTGTGAACCAAATTCGTTGTCTTGTGGTGACAGAACTGTATAGTGGTGTAGAGAGCTCCAAGATCACTTCTTTTCTCTATTTTGAAGGCTTGGGTATATGTTCCAACATTTCCTCTTGAGTTTCTATGTAAAAAATTGAGTCTCGGCATGTTAAAGGAGAAAAATAAGTAACCAAGATGATCACTAGCTTAAACATGTTTAAAAATGCATGCTTGGACCTTTGAAAGTGTTAAAAAATGGAGCCTTGAAAGGATATCTCCGTGAAAATGCAAAACCGCATTCTGTCACGTAATATCCAGATATGATATCTGGGTATTGATATCTGGATATGGATATTCGAATATGAATATTCGAATATTGGGTCTAGGATATCCGTATATTGACCCTAGGATATCTGGATATTGATATTAGGATATGTCCCCGAGGAATATCAAGATATTCTGAGAAATTCATGTTTGAAGCTATTTTGTCCAAACCGAAGCGTTGGTTAAATTTCTGAACCCTTAATTGGTTAGTATGAACCTCTGTAATAATTAACTAAGTCAGAACCCATGATATTGAATACTTTTGGCTTTGAAAGAAGCCTACGGTCACTAAACGAAAAAAGGAAACATTGTCCTAATGCAATGAACTTCTAGACTATGAATATTGATGATATTTCTGGTATAAACAGATTGTTACTTTGCTATTTGGTGACCCATAGAATTTGTGTGGGCTTCTAACTTGATATTACTAGCTTTATAGGTAAGCTTTTATGGGTTCCAGAATGCGCCCAGTTTTAAAAAGAGTGAACAATGCTCAAATTTGCCATGTGTTGACAACATTTGGTTGAATTTTGTAAAATTCAGATATCCTTCGTTTCTCAACGAAATTAGGCATATGATATGTCAAACTAAAGCTCTAGATGTCTAGTTTAAAATAAAAATGGTACAAAAATAATTTCGGGAGAAGGAACGTACCTCTGTTTTGAGATTTATGTACTGCCATGTGTTTACTAACGACAATTTTAGATAATTAACTTACTAAGGACGTATTTTGAGTTCTACAACTCCTACAGAGGCATGCAATATGTCGTTGTAATGCTTGAGAAGCCTAGAATAACATACTAAAAGATGAGAATTTATAGTCAAGTGGATCAGTTCTAGTTTAGGAAAAACCAAGACGGGTTCAGTGTTGATAATTGTAAAAGTGTGAAATTGGATTTGTTGGTTTATGGAAACTACTTAGCATCAATAAATAAGTGTCGTATGATATGTAAGCAGTAGATTTAATTGTTCCCCAATGTCAATGGATATAATTACAGTTCTGGTTATTTCAAATACGGTAATGATTTTTTTTTTTTTTGGATATTAAATACGGTAATGATTTTAATTGGAAATGTCCAATGTTGAAAAAAAGAGAGTTTAGCCTTATTTTCGATTGGACCATTGTGATTGTAACTGCGTGTAATATCATACATAATGTTAATGAAACAGGTGTACAACAGGGTGTTACAATCAGGTAAGACTATAAAGTTGTTTAAAATTATGAAACGTTATACAAATAAGGGAAAACTTAAAAAAAAAAAAATTGTGACTTTTTTCATAATCATTTACCCCTCTCCTAAATTCTGAATCATTTACCCCCTGACTTAAAGTTTTTTTATCATTTACGCCCCTAAGTGAGGGGGGTAAGTGATAAAGAAACTTTAAGTCAGGGGTAAGTGATAAAAAATCTAAATAAAAGTGTAAATGATTCAAAAAAATTGTGAGGGGGTAAGTGATAAATCTGATTTTAATTTAAAGACACCACAACTCTTTCAGCAAATTTTCTAAAGAATGGAGTAATTTTCGGCTAGCATCTTGGATTGAGCAAAATAAGAAAAATGTCTTATTTAATTAAAAAAAAAAACTAAATATGATGGCTAATGAATCCCTTGATTAGCGCCCACTTCCCAATGATATTGTGTAATTTCTCTTTTTTATCCAATGGATTGATTTGTCTAATTTTAGCCAATCAATTTAATTATTTGATTTCCTTAATTTGAGTCAATCTATCTAATTAATGTTTTCTTAATTTTCTCCATTGTCATCAAATCTAATTTAATAACTATATTTAAATTCAAATTTAAAATTTAAAATTATAATTTAAATTAATTTTATTAATTTAAAATTTAAATTAATTGGGTTACTATATATCAAGTCACACATGACCTATGATACATATAATATAATTTTTTAAAAAAACTTGTTTAACATGGAGAATTTAAATTTTTCAAAAGAATCAAAATTATTGAATAAATTATAAGTGACAAAACTTTCTACAAAATAATTATAAATTATAATATAGTATAGATTAACTGCCAAAATCCATTTCTCATACAAAGTCCTTTTATGGTAGTTGCATATCCAATTAAACAAAGACAAAAAGGAAGGGACTTCTTTGTTGTTATCGAAAACAAGCCAATAGTATCATGCCAAGTCACATAGACAAGGATACCAGGGAAAGTAGGGTACGCTGGATCCTAGCTTTTGTCCAAATTTAACATGTAATGTAATTTAAGATGAATTTGGGTTGAATTTCCAGAGAATTTGACCCCCAAAAAAAGGGGTTAAATTATTACACGAAGCGTTTTGTCGTACTGAATTTCAAAGAATCACCACGTCACACAGTGAAAATCGAGGCACTAGCGAAAGTACATATATTTCCAAAGACTTTTGCCGAATGACGATCGAGTCCCTGCATTGTGACGTGGCATGATGTGATTGGTAAATAAAAAAGGCACAAAGGTGCTGCGGAAGAATAATCAAACCGTAACTCTCAACTCAAGTGCGCTTAGCCTTTTTTTTTTTTTTTTTCAATTCTCATTTTTATTGGTCTGGCGATTTTATCAAAACAAAAATAATAAAAAAATACGGACTAATTAATTAAAAAAATTTAAGTGTCTTTTTTTTTTTTTTGCAATTTTTTTTTTTTCAAATAGCATAAGGAATGGAGAAATAAGAAGCTTTTCTTTTCTGATTCCTATTTTCTTGCGATTTTTCTTTTCTCGTCGAACTATATTTTCTCTCTCCCACTCCCAATTTTCTCGGTATTCAAACACCCTTTGTCTGAAGCTCCCTTCAGCTACTTTGCTCCCCGTTGAGATCTCTCTTTCTCTCTGATGGGGTTTTCTTGTGCAATGAACAAGAGCCGGTAAGTTTCACTTCCATCGAAGCTCAGATCACGTTCAAGTTTTGCTTTTGAATCTATATTTCACGTTCAGATGGTTTCATTGTTAAACACTAACACCGTTTTTACACTAATTCTGTTATTGTGCTGTGTCAGAGAGAAAAAAAATTGAGTCAGCGTGTTATTTTTTTCTTTCTCACCTTTATTTTTTTATTTTTTTTTTAGATGATGATAGTAATTGGAGCAATGTAAATTTGTGTTATTGTTGTTGTGTTTTTTTTTTCCCTCCTTCCTAAATAGTAACCCAATTTTTTTTTTTATTTTTTTGTGAAAGAAAATGAGTGCCAGATATATGATAAAGTTCATCATTAGTTTGATCTTCAAATTGATTTCTGGTCAATGAGCATTTGAGACCAGTGCATACCCTATTGGCTCAATCGCTGTCTTTTTTGACTTTGTCTTGGATTACATAATCTTGGACTTTTTCTTGGTTAATTAAGTGTATTTTGCCATGTGCTGAAAAAGACAAGGGAGCCCTTGAAATTAGTTTTGTTTGGAATGATGCTCTTCTGTTGTTGATGGCCTTCTGGAAATCTGGATTTTTTATGGCGAACATATTCTGTTAAGTTCGTGGGTCGATCACAGTTTGATTTCCTTGTTCCTGGGTTGATGAATAGGTTTGTTTTGTTTCTAATTTCCTTTAACGTCTCTTTCTTTTATCTTTATTGTTTTGGTGAGTGTTTTAAATTGGAAAGCGATTCTTCAGTTTTAGTCTTTCTACTTTAGAGGTTCAATTAGATGAATACTCATCTGCAAATCTCATGGAAACGTCATATGTTTGAAGGTTCAATAACTGTTTGTGGTATGGCTGTTTATGCATTTGGATGCTTGGTTATTCTTCTTCTTATTTCATATAGTTGAATAAATGTGCCTGTGAAGGCTAGGTTTAATGGGTTTGTGATTTTTCCCTCAGCTAAACCTGCTGCAAATGAAAGCATTTGGAGAAGTTAAAGCCATCACCGTCTCCGACTCTATCTCCTATTTTGTTAAGCACGTCTCAACCCAGAAGCCACATGATGAACCACTTGACCGTTGATACTGAAGATTCTTTTGTGAGCTTGCTTGAGCTTGCAGCCAATAATGATGTTGAAGGTTTCAAACGAATGATTGAACGGGATCCTTCCTGTGTAGATGAGATTGGGCTATGGTACAGTCGTCCGAAGGGATCAAAGCAGATTGTCAATGAGCTCAGAACTCCTTTGATGGTTGCTGCTACTTATGGTAGCATTGATGTTATGAAACTGATTCTTTCACTATCCGATTATCATGTTAATAAACCTTGTGGCCTTGACAAGTGCACTGCCCTTCATTGTGCGGCATCAGGTGGGGCTGTAAATGCTGTTGATGTTGTTAAACTGCTTCTAGCAGAGGGGGCTGATCCAAATTCTGTGGATGGCAATGGTCATCGTCCAGTTGATGTTATTGTTGTTCCTCCTAAGCTTGACTTTGTGAAAAGCAGTCTTGAAGAACTTCTTCAAACCAAGGATTCCACTGCAGGATGTGGTCTTAGGGTGATCACAGACCCATCAAACACATATTCCCCACCTTTATCAGCTTCACCAGAGAATGGGTCTCCTTGTGCACCCGATCTCCAATTGAAGTCAAAGCTAAATGATTTCCCTTTTTCTTCTGCATCAGAGAAAAAAGAGTATCCTGTTGATCCATCCCTTCCAGACATCAAGAATAGCATATATTCAACTGATGAATTCCGAATGTATTCTTTCAAGATTCGACCTTGTTCACGTGCTTATTCACATGATTGGACTGAATGCCCTTTTGTTCATCCAGGGGAGAATGCTCGAAGAAGGGACCCAAGAAAGTACCATTACAGCTGTGTCCCTTGTCCTGATTTTCGAAAGGGTGCTTGCCGGCGTGGAGATATGTGTGACTATGCTCATGGAGTTTTCGAGTGCTGGCTGCATCCAGCACAATATCGAACTCGCCTTTGCAAGGATGGGACTAGTTGCTCCAGAAGAGTTTGCTTTTTTGCGCACACTACCGAGGAGCTTCGGCCATTATATGTTTCAACTGGTTCTGCTGTTCCATCTCCTCGCTCAAGCACATCTGCAATGGATTTTGCTGCAGCCATGAGCCTGTTACCTGGCTCTCCTTCGGCTATGTCTGTCATGTCTCCTTCACCATTCACTCCACCTATGTCACCCTCTGGCAATGGCATGTCATACTCTTCTGTTGCATGGCCCCAACCAAATGTCCCAGCCTTGCATCTTCCTGGGAGTAATCTTCATTCCAGTCGTTTGCGATCTTCATTCAATGCCAGAGATATTCCTGCGGATAACTTCGACTTGTTGCCTGACTTTGATGTTCAGCGACAACAGCACTTTAATGAGTTATCTTGCCTGTCTCAACAGCCTATGAATTCTAATACCATCAATCGCTCTGGTCGCATGAAAACCCTGACCCCTTCAAATCTTGATGATCTCTTTTCTGCTGAGAGTTCTTCTCCTCGGTTTGCTGATCCAGCATTGGCTTCAGCTGTTTATTCTCCAACCCACAAATCAGCCGTCCTTAATCAATTTCAGCAGCAGCAAAGCTTGCTGTCACCCGTGAATACAAACTTTTCTTCTCAAAATGTTGAGCATCCTTTATTTCAAGCCTCTTTTGGGGTTCAACCATCAGGAAGGATGTCTCCTCGAAATGTGGAACCTATTTCTCCAATGAGTTCTAGGATTTCTATGCTAGCTCAACGTGAGAAGCAGCAACAATTTCGTAGCCTTAGCTCCCGGGAACTTGGCTCTGCTGCTGCTTCTGCTGCTGCTGGGTCTACAATCAATTCTTTGTCAGAATGGGGATCCTCCGATGGTACGTTGGATTGGGCTGTCAGTGCTGACGAATTAGGTAAGCTGCGTAGATCATCTTCATTTGAGCTTGGCAATAATGGTGAGGAGCCTGATTTATCATGGGTCCAGTCCCTTGTTAAAGAATCCCCTACTGAGATGAAGGAGAAGTTGGCAACCACTGTCCCAAGTGCTGTAGAAGCTGGATCCTCGATTCAGGGATCAAATATAAGCACACAAATGGATTCTGTTGATCACGCTGTATTAGGATCATGGCTTGAACAACTGCAGCTTGATAACGTAGTGACTCAGCAAAATCAGAATGAGTTTTGTTGACCCTGAGGTAGTTAACAGCAAAAGTTTCAGTATATACTACATGCTCTATTGAAGTTTGTTGGTGTTGATGGAAGAAGATAAGTGTAACCTTGAAAGGAAAGCAAGAAGAGGAAATTCATTTTCACATTCATTTTCAAAGTAATTAAGGAAGGTCAGAAATTTTCCGGGTGGCATTCAGACGTCTACTCCCAGTTTAGGGTATTTTTGGCTGCCAATCTTTTCAAATTTTAGGATTACATTCGTGTCATTTTTTTCTTCCGTAATGAGTAAGTGCTTTATCTAAATGAAGCCTTATCTAGAAGTTTGGTCCATTTTTTTTTATCTTAATCTTTTCTACCTTTTTATTTTTGGGTAGAAAAAGAAATTACAAGGGTTATTCGAGTTAATTTCCTTGAGACTCCGTGTTGGTCCAATTTTGGTGATGAAAATACGGCATATTTGGATCTGATATTTCTCATGTGATTTGGAATAAATAATATTGGATGCCATGAAGTGGGTAATTTTGAGAGATTGGAAGATTGATACTTCGGTTAGGCAACATTCAATCAGAGTTTATTTGCTATAGTATTGTATTACCCTTTGTTTTTTTTAAAAGAAATTCAAGTTGATCCCTCTATAACCTTAGTATAGTTTTTGATTGGCAAAATTACCTAAATTGTTGTGATATCCAAATCCAATTTAAGGATTTGGTGCCGTAGTATGCGCATGAATTTCAATTATATTATACATTGGGATAGATTCTCTCTTGTCTCTATATGATATAGATGAGGCACTGTGTTAACTATTTATTGAATGACGTTGGGGTTTTTGATTGGTGCTTACCTAGTCACTTCAATACACGTGTTGATCCATTGCAGCAATGGATGGGTCTCGTAAGGTTTCAAAATATGGTAATAAAGAAATTTATTGCCGTTTTTGTTAATTAGTGTTCCGTATAAGAGGTGAAGAATTTCATTTGTTTTACAAAGATTTATATACTTGACTCCTCATTTAATTTCACAAATTATAAACAGACCGTTTCAAGCTCCCAACATCGCGAACGATGTTGTTTTACAAGTGGGACCGAAGGCTCATTCTTCACGGAAAAATCTAAAATGCTCTCCAGGATTATGACGATCCTTCCATTCACGGAGTGACACATGTATTTTTTTATTTTATTTTTTCCTCTCTCTCCTCAATTTCTCTTTCACTCTCTCTCCTCTATCCCATCCAATCCTTTATGTGCCAAATTTGGTCTCATTCTTCACAAGCTGTCCAAAAGAGTGTTAGGCCCACTAGGTTGAAGGGCAAGCCAAAACGCTTAGAAGATTATCAATTGTAAACGCAGGGTTCTTGGGCCAATTACACTACCAATTATAATTATTTTATTTTAGTGCTTTGATAATTAGAAAAAATGGTTGTTATTAAATAGTCGAATGATGAATCTGAAATGACATGAAAGTTTGAATTCAATTCTCTCTCTTAATTTCTTCTTCCTCGACCTTCTACCCAATTTTTCACTGCAGTTGTTGGAGTTGAATCCCTTTATTAGTCTGGTTTTGGGGATGAAAATACGTCATGCTTCTTGGATATGATATTTCTCATACAATTTGGAATAAATGATAGATTAATAGTGGATGCTTGGAATGGATAAATTAGTGAGATTGGAAGATTGATAATGGACCTTTAGGGGTTAGATAATTGCCACATCACTCGATTCATGATTAATTCCATATCTATGTCAGTTCCTTTCTCCGCTTGAGTGGTGGGAATATTTAGGGGACCAACTTACCCTAAAAGAGTAATTTGGTTCATTGAATAAAAAAAATTTTTTTTTTGATACTTTGGTATATGCAATGCTTGGTATATGCATTTTGCGCAATGGGATCATTACGCCTTCTTGGGATTTTAACCTTAAAGGACTTATATGTTATCCAAATCACAAACCAAATCCAATCTAAGGGTGTAATAATGAGGTGTGCATGGATTCCAAGTATATTAATAAATTCACATGGATTCTCTTAGGCTATGTTTTGGAGTTGCTATTTGGAGGGAAAGAAAAGGAAACAACAGGTTTTGATGTTACCTTCCCTTGTTTGTGAGTTTAGAAAAGTGGAGGGGAGGAAATCAAGAATTTTCACAAAACATAACAATATGCTATTTAAGAATTGAACATTTGGGAATACTCGAGTTAAACACCCTCATCTTTCGTAATGAGGGAAAAAAAGTTCCTAACAGTCTGCGAAAGGTAATCGGATAGGTCAAGAGGTAAGCTGAACTATATTTTGATTAATCATTTTCTACGTTTGAGATTGTACCCCCAATCCTTTCATAACTTATCATGATATGTATCAAACATTAAGATTTTGATTAACCAATGGTTATTGAAAGTCTAAAGAAGAATTAATATCAAACTTAATATTCAACGAAGGGAAAAACAAGAATAAAGATTGTTTCGGAAACTTAAATTTGATATCTGTGCATTGCAAGCAAGAAACATCAGCAATTTTGTTCCAAGAGAAGATAAAGGAAGGGGACAGGGATGGAAACAAAAGGGCAGGGGATAATAAAGAAGAACGATAACTACCATATAGACTCAACAAACTGAACTACTTCTAAGATCAAATGTATGATTCCCAAATAGGATTTGAACCCAACAAACTGAAACATTAGTGTTATTGCAGATGAACCAGAGAGCCATGCTATTGCAGATGCTGACTTCAACAAGCATTCTTTACACGACAATGGTGTCTTCACTTTCTTGTGTATCCCCCATTTCCTGTGATCATTGGCAGAACATTATTTCATTTAACACATTTAGTTTGAAGTATAAAAGACACATTATAAGATATCCTTCTAATCAAACTAAGCCATCGCTAAGTGAATGGAAACCAACATTATTTAAAGAACAGACATACAAACATCAACATCAACATCACCATACGAACTCGCGACCTGACACACCACGACAAGCAAGCTTACTGCTGAGCCAAGCCGGCCCTTCAAGCTTTTGCTTGACTAAGAAAGAAGGATTTAAATAAACTATCAATTTTATTTTCTTCCTGAATTAAGCACAAATAAACCCGACAAACCATCACAGATCTACTATCTACATCACCAACTATAAATTATTGAACATGAACGAACAAACAGAGATGAAATAGGAATCTTCACATTAGCTTTTAGGCCATCTTACAACATGCAGGAATCCTGAATTCTCAATTACCTGAAAACATGTATAATATATTTCTGTATGAGCCACAAAAAAGATCCCTTTATTTGGTATGATGTTAGACATAAGACTTAGTAATATCTCATACAATCATATTGATCTCAAGAATTCAATGATTAAAAAATTATGTACTTCTCTGCCCAGTCCGAGGTTCTGTAAAGTTCAACTTTGAACTTAGAACTCAGTTCAGTTTAATTTTTTATTCAGATCTTTGACATAATGAAGTCCAAAGTGCGTAAGATCATCAGGCTTAAAATCACTATAATATTTTGTCTAGAAAAATTAAAAAAAAAAGAAAAAAAACACATTAGAATAGGATTAGATATAGAATGTAAAACGTGTTTTTTTTTATTTCTCTAAAAATCTATAATAAGAGAAAATTAATACCTTCAACTTTTGACAATGTTGTCTGAGAATTCCACTTCCTCTTATGGTTCACGAATAAAGACTCGTTTGATGTGCGATATTTTGGGCCAATCCCATCCTATTTCTCGCAGGTATCTTCTGCTTAGTTCAGGGCATTTTTTAATTGATAAAACTTCAAGGTTGGTGAGGTGATGCATATCATCTGGGAGTGAAAGCAACTTTGGACAATCGATAATTACAAGTGTTTTGAGATAAATCGAAGCTGAAAGCTGCTCGGGAAGCTCCTCAAGATTGCCACAATTACCAATCTGCAAGGAATGTAATGTGCTCACAGATTTCCGCACCCATTGAGGCCAAGTCACCAACTGTGGCAAATCACGAAGGACTAGTAACTTTAACCTCAAATCAAAATTGTCAATGAACTTTGACAATTCCAACTTATCGCACTTCATAATATACAAACTCTCTATGTTTGGAGTAGCATGAAGTGGCAAAGACTTTAGACTCCCACAAGAATCAATAGCCAACAATTTAAGATTAGGAAGTTGCATCCCTTCGAACAATGACTCCAAATTGTCACAACAAGTTAAATTTAATGTTTCAAGAGAAGTCAATTTTGCAATATCTTTGTCCGGAAAATCAGCTTGCTTCGTGCTTACACTCAAAACTCGAAGGCTAATCAAGTTTCCTATTTCTTTGGGCAATGTTTGTAGATCTGTGCATGCATAGAGGTGCAAAACTCGCAAATGTTGGAGCTTGCTCAATGAATTTGGGAGACTCTTCAGCTTTTGATTATCAGTAAGAGAGAGATATCTTAAATGTTTCAACTTACCAATGGAGCGGGGCAAAGTCTCATACTCGGAATTACTTAATTTCAAATACCGCAAGCATTTGGACCTTGACACCAATGTATTCAAGAAAGCATCATTGTTGGCTCCCACAGGAAAAAGTACTGTTCTCAGACCTCTTGGAATGGAAGTTTGACCAAGTAAATCACTTTTGATGAATGACAAATGCTGGGCATTCTCAAATATATTCTGTCCGCAGGAATTTATGAGCTGAAACTCATTGTTTGCAACATACATTGCAAGATCATGCACCAAATCGTGTAATTTAAACATGCAAGCAGTACCAAAGTCAATAAAATCTTGAAGGAAAGATCTTGATTGTAGCTCACGCAAAAATTCGATGCCAACATCATCCATTGTTTTGATTTTGTTTGGTGATGGAAGAAAACCGTGTGCCTCCCAAAGCCCAATAACATGAAAATCTCTGAAATTAAAGCCCTTTGGAAAAAGGGAGAAGCAAGAAAAACATCGTTTTAAATGTGAAGGCAGCTGGTCATAACTTAATTTTAAGGCAGGCAGAATGTCACCATCTTTCTGTGGTAAATTCCAAATCTCATTATCTCTAATAGACTCCCAGTCTTTCATATCAACTTTCAAGAATAATGAACTCCCTAATGTTCTCACAGCCAATGGAAGCCCGCCACATTTTTTCACAATTTCTTTCCCAATCTCCAACAATTCAGGATATCTCCTCTCTTCTCCTTCTTTAAAAGCCCATTTGACAAATACGGACAAGGAATCCTCTTGAGAAAGACCTTGTAAACTATGAGAATAATTAGTTTTCATCATTTCAGCAATTGAGTGGCTACGTGTAGTCACCAGGATTTTACTTCCTTCAGCCCCTCCTTGTAGTAATTTCATCAACTTGACCCATTTAACGCGATCCTCGTTCCATACGTCATCCAAGACAAGCAAGAACTTTTTACCATCAAGTTTACTCCTTACAAGATGTTGCAGTTGCTCCATATCACAACTTTTAAAGCTTTCCTGGTGAGTAAGGGTGGGAGCAGATGTACTACTAACCGTATCAGAGTTGAGAATTTTACGAAGCAAATCCTCAAGCTCAAAATTGTCAGAGACACACACCCACATCTTCAATGGGAAACACTCATCTATACTCTCATCATTAAACACCAACTTAACAAGTGTAGTCTTCCCCAAGCCTCCGATTCCCACGATGGGGATAACAGCGAGACTTTTATCATCACCATCATTCAACAAAAGCTCTAAAATATTATCTTTATCATGTTCCCTTCCTATCACATCCGAAGCATCAACATGTGAGTGAGTCATTTCCCTCCCATGCACGACACGTGCATCATTCTCAATGTTTTGAAGGCTAAACTTATGCCTGTCAGCGGCAACCTTGTCTAATCTCTGTTTGATATGTTTGATCTGATGCGCCATTCGAAGACGATAAACAAGAGGATTTGAAGTTGAAAAGAAACGGCGTACCTTCCTCGTGTTGCTACCGTAAGTGTTGACAACATGCTTTCGTAAAACTTCGCACTCAACATCATCGATTATGTCTTCGGCATCAGAGAAAACACGCTTAATCTGTCTAAGCCACACACGCAACTCATTGTTCTGTTGCTGCTTTTTCTCTGCATCCAACAGCACAGCTTTGATGAGTGACGCAGTTTCTTTGAGCTCTCGCAGATCTTCGTGCACACCAAGCACCAAAGAAGCTTCTTCAATAGCACGAGAAGCAATCTTCCCAATGAGTGATTCTGCGACGCTGAAGAGAAGGGATTCGGCCATGATTTTGGGGGAAAGATGAAAGAGCAGAGAAAGGAATGCAATGCACTTTGAGAAGTGTGTGGTTGGAAGAGGGGAGCCAAGAAGAATTGTAAGAGTATACAAAGTCAAGTCAATGGCTAAGTCTAGGAAAGAAAAAAAAGCAGGTGTGGCTAACTATTATTACTCAAAAGAAAGAAAAAACAGCACTGAGACGCATCCTTTTTCGGTGATAGGACATTGACACCTTCATTATTATCTCCCCACTTAGAGATAAGTATATATATTTTTTTAAAAAAAGCTTGTGGGAGGGAGGGCCAAAGCTCGAAGACCATTTTATCTCCATCGTGACAATCATTTTAGATTATGTTCAGTATTTCAAGTGAACCAAAAATATTTATGTTCAATATAAAAAATGCTGATATGTTTTTGCTCATTCATAAACTTTCATCACTTGACAAACATTTTATTTCATATACATAAACATACATATTCATGTGGTAATTAAAGAAATTATTTTAAACAAAAAATTACCCTTTCGAAAGTAATCACCGTTAGTATATGGGTATTGTTAGTATACGGGTGTCTTATAGAGAATCTGTTTTATCAGATTAACACATTTTTATATTTAGTATTTTATGATTAATAAATTTGAGCAAACTTTATCTTTATCATATTTATGTCTCACCAATATTTTATTGTTAATATGCGTTTAAAGATAAAGACCCTAGAAATGGAATAGATGTTCACTCGGGGATCTATGATAGAGATCATGATCATGAAGACTCGATGACACTAAATGTGTATTATCTAAAATCTGTTCCTGGTCTTAAATCACCAATAAAGTGTATTGGTGATCTCAATAAGACTAGTACCTCATGAAATGCAGGCATGGTGATGCCTTAGCTGATGTTGTAGGTGAATCTGTTGGAGAACAAATAGCACTGAATAGATAGCACTAATGTCATGGGTCCTTAACAAAAAATACAATCTCTAATTTAATTCCTTACAAAAAGAAATTATCCTTTTGATATGTGAAATTCAAAGTGGACACTTTCTATATCTTTTGATGGATTAGTAAATGTATTTTATGAATTTGTGAGGAAGCATGATTTTAACTAAATAAATTTTATAAGATTCAGAACGATAATTTCTTTTTCTAAAGAACTAACCAAACGTATTTTTTATTAAAATTCTAAGTATTTTTCAGGAGATTTTTGAAAAGATTGGATCACTTACTCTTCTCTCACAGCTGTCCTAACCCGGCCGACACATGTAACAGCCCCATACCCTGTAGCAGATATTGTCCGCTTTGCCCCGGCCACCCAAAGGCCCGCCGGAACTCACGGTTTTACGTTCTGAGGTTACCCCAAAAGGCCTCCACTAGGAAAGGTATCAACATCCATATATATGGCATGCTTTGTTCTCCTTTCCAACCGATGTGGGACTTTACATCCTCCCCCACTGGGAATACAGCGTCCCCGCTGTACACACCGGTCCAGGACCAAGCTCTGATACCATTTGTGTATATGCTTTGTTTAGTTATGATATTTGATTATATGATATGTTATACGAGATATGTTCAGTATAATTGCTTATATGATGTTTTGTATATTATGTATCTGACTGTCATGCAGGAAGTGAGCCCAGGGTATGAAGAGTTCTCTATAAACCTGGAGCTTACTAGAGATTCGTCTCTAACCCCGTTTGGGGATATGATTTCAGGAACACAGTTAATTGAAGAGCCCTCATGGGACAAGGACACTACCCGTGGCTAGAGGTACTAGTATGAGGATATGGAGTTATGGGTAGTCGGAGGTTACTAATATTGTAGATGTTATTTTTGGAGAAAATGTATATGTTTTGTACATGTGTTCATATTTGATGCATGTACATTTGCAAATTCAGATATGTGCATGTGCTGAAATATGTATGTTGTTAGACATAGTGGCACGGAGCCAGTATGCATGCACCCATGGATAGGTATATAGTCCTTTATAGATATCTGGTATTTCTGAAAATATATATTGTAGAAATTGCCTATCAGGATACCTTGAGAGTGGGATTTGCAAATCCCCAGTTGTCCGATTTACAGAGGTTACTCTGTCCGATTTTCGTCTCCATCCAATAAGAATTAAATTAGAAGAAGTATGCAATGTGATATGTCATGTGAATTAAGTTTAAAAAAAGAAGAATGAAAAGTTAGCTCGTATTTTCGTAAGTTAAGTCTTCCGCTGTTTCTGTTTGTATCATATGTATGTTAATTGAACCGGCTCGAGACGGGGATGTTACATTTATGGTATCAAAGCTTGGTCCTGGACCGGTCACCCAAAGGCCCGCCGGAACTCACGGTTTTACGTTCTGGGGTTACCCCCAAAAGGCCTCCACTAGGAAAGGTATCAACATCCATATATATGGCATGCTTTGTTCTCCTTTCCAACCGATGTGGGACTTTACAACACACAGGAACAATGACTATTTTGTCATGCCTGATCAAAAAAGTTATCAGATTATCACGTCAACATTAAATTTTCTCAAAATTTCACGTGACATAATTTGCTACATTATGTAATGAAATATGCTTGCCAATAATTCGCTATACAGTGTAACGAATTATGCCGCGTCAGAATGCACAGTCAGCAAAAATGACACGTGTCAAGCAGATAGTAATTCGCTACACTGTATAGCATATTATGTTCGCGAATGATTATTTGACACGTGTCACACTTTTGCAGGGAAAAGTTGATGTGTCATAATTCGCTACACTGTGTAGTGAATTTCGTCTGCAATACGACAACGTGTTACGAAATTATTGGCCATGAAATTTGCTACCAGTGTTAGCGAATTATGCCGCTTCAGAATGCACAGTCAGCAAAATGACACGTGTCAAACAGATAGTAATTCGCTACGCTGTATAACATATTAGGTTCGCGAATGATTATTTGACACGTGTCACACTTTTGCAGGGAAAAATTGATGTGTCATAATTCGTTACACTGTGTAGCGAATTTCGTCTGCAATACGACCACGTGTCACGAAATTATTGGCCATGAAATTTGCTACCAATATTAACGAATTATGGCACGTGGTAAAAAATATTACTCGCGTGGTATTTGAATAAAAAAATTATCAAAATATGACATCTTGATCACTATGGACAAAAACCTAAAGCAGGTGTGTGGCTAACTAGTACTCAAAAGAAAGAAAAGACAGCACTGAGAGGCATCCTTTTTCGGTGATAGGACACTAACACCTTCATTATTATCTCCCCATTTAGAGATAAGTATAATTTTTAAAAAGAAAAACCTTGTCGGATTTTTTTTTTTATCATTTACTTACTATCTTGCTAAATGGGGAGGGCCAAAGCTCAAAGTCCCTTTGTTACTCGGTGTGAAACTTTTACGTTAAATCTTCCGCTAAAATAATTCATTATGACGAGTTTTGTAACCATAGTATGTTAACAAATCGGCTGCAGGTTACATTAAAGGTGATATGCTCAATTGGAAATAGCAGTTAAATGAATAAGGATTAAAGTAGTTCTAAACATTGCATTACATGAGGAAAAGAAAAAGTTAGTTTAATTAAGTGACATTTTATATATTATTGCTTTCGTTAATTAACAAATTATGCTACGCTTGATACTATAATCCATGTTAACAAATAGGCAGATGACAAGGTGTTACAATAAAGAATTGCATTTCTGAATTATCCTTTCTAATATCTCTCTCCTCTCGTGACTCTTCTTTCTCTCTCTCTTCTGTTTCTGACCCATTCTTGCTACACCTTTCATAACAGCATGCTATTTATCAAACATTAAGGTTTTGATGAGTGAATATTACATATACTCTAGGTAGAATTCTTCTTCCTATTCTGCTTCATCAATGTAGACTTCTTTGATGTGGGATATTTTGGGCCAATCCCTTCCAACTTCTCGGTGGTATCTTCTGTATAGATCAGGACAATTTGCAATATATAAATATTCAAGGTTTGGGAAGTGATGCATATCATCAGAGAGTGATTGCAACTTCGGACAATTGTCTATTAAAAGTGTTTTGAGACAAATCGAAGCTGACAGCTGCTCGGGAAGCTCCTTAAGATTGTCACAGTTATCAATCGTCAAGGAATGTAATGTCGTCGCAGTTCTTTGCAACCATTGAGGCCAAGTCACCAGCTGTGGCAAATTATCAAGGTATAGAAACTTTAACCTTAACTCAAAGATTTGGTTGTCAAGGCCCTTTGACATCTATTAAGTCACTTTTTTTATGTATATGTTGTGGAACACTTAAAAATTTTCCGTTGAACACCATGTCGTTCTTTATTCGATACATGAGCTGGACAAAATTGTCGTTTACAGCAAGTTGCACATAAATTATAAATTAATGGTATTAGGTGTGATTATCGACTTACACATTACCCAACTTACTATTTATTTGTACGAGGCTGCAACTTGCAAATATATAAGTACAGATTAGGTAATAGTCCGGTGACGTGAGGCGTGATTTACCAATGTGTTTTTTTATCAAATCGACCAGTGTTGCTTTATCATCACCGGGACAAAAATTGTTTTTTAGAGCAACTTGCAAATAAATTTCAAATTAAGTGTAACCGTATGGGGATTTAAGGTGCGATTATTAAGGGATTTTTTTTTTTTTTTTTTTACTTTTAAAGGATTTAAAATTATGTTGTTTTAACTGTTTATATATACTCTGAAAAATATATAGTTATAATATTAAAATTGTATTTTTTTTTTACTTTTCACATCAACCAATAATTTTTGAAGAGTGAAAAAAATTATAATTATAATATATTAATTATGTATTTATCGAAGTATATAATTATAAATAGCTAAAAGAACATAACTTAGATGGCAAAACAATTAAAATATTATAATTTTAATAAATAATTACGAAAATATAGCAATTTTGAAACTATTTATGAATCTATTGCAGTTATTCACGTCTAAATTGGGCCTGACTATTCACGCCCAAATTATGCGTGACTCCCAAGGAATTCATGCCTAAATTAGGCCTGACTATTCATGCCCAAATTAGACGTGACTCTCAAGGAATTCACGCCTAAATTAGGCGTGACTCGTCTGGTGTTGACACGTGTCACACAAAATTAATAATTTAATCATAAAATTTTATAAGGTCATAACTTTTGACTTGGGTATCCGAATGAAGTAATTCTTGTTATGATTCCATATAACTTTTCGAGATCTACGCAATGACATCTCATTTGATATATTTTATCTCTCAAAACACAATTCAAATTTGCAACAATGATACTATAAAGATGGCACCAAAGTAGATTAACTCATCTATAAATGAGTATACTTAATGTCATATTAAAATATATACTTCTATCAAGTGTTTGAAAAAAAATAGTGTACAAGGTTATTTATTTAATAATTAAAATATATACAAATTTATATATTATTCTACCAAGTGTTTAGGATATTTTTTTAATTATTTTCTTTATCAATACAAATTTTTCAAATTGATTTTTGAGTTTAAATCACAAATTTAATATTTATTTTATTTTTCTTATTAATAATAATTTTGTACATTTTTTTTTGTAATACACTATATAATACAATTATTGCAAATTTGAATTTTGTTTGTGAGAGATAAAATATATCAAATGAGATTTCATTGCGTAGATCTCGAAAAGTTATGTAGAGTCAAAAAAAGAATTACCTCATTCGAATACCTGAGTCAAAAGTTATGGCTTTCCAAAATTTTACGGTTCGTAAGTTGACTTTTTTTTGTCACGTGTCAACACCAGATGATTCACGCCTAATTTTGGCGTGAATGCCTTGGAAATCACGCCTAATTTGGGCGTGAATAGTTACTCCTAATTTAGGCGTGAATGACTGCTATAGATTTGTAGATAGTTTCGAAACCACTATGTATTCATAATTATTTATTAAAATAGTAATATTTTAATTTTTTTTCCCTTTAGTTCTTTGATAGGAAATTATTAGTTATAAAATATTGTTGTTTTTTAGACCAACTTGCACATGACTCTCTAATTTGATACTGAAGTTTGCATGTTGAAAGAAAGGGAAATGCTTTTCATCAGTTGCACTTGCAGGGGAGAAGCTTTGCTTTCATACAGAGACATTAACAAGTGGGGGCCATCATTTAATAAAAAAAAAAAAATTTAAAAAGAAAAGCTAGTGCAAAATCCAATTTATGTGTAAGAAGGAGGAATAGTATTGATACAACAGAAGAAAACAAAATCCCTGAAAGAAGGGAAAATGTGTTGTATATTAAGCAGCCAAATCAATGATAAATCTAGTCAAAGTTGATTTGGCAAACCACCATTTTTTTGTATATTTGGAGACCAAAATTCAATTTGATGTCGTGTCACATTTCTAGTGGATAACAAATATTAAATTAGAAAAAAAAATACCAAATGTAGCAAACTTGGTTGAAATTATGTATTTCAACCAAGTTCGCTACCCCGTGTAGCGAACTTGGTGTTCACTAAAAGCGGGACTCGTCAGTAACTGAGTTCGCTACAGTGTCCAACAAACTCGGCCACATGACATATTGAAAAATAACCCTGTTCGCGTGACAGAGAGCTCAAACTCATGCCTCCAGTTAGTGTGTGTGTGTGTCTGTGTTTTGGGGGTTTACAATTTATCAATAAAACCAATGATTTTTGAAAACTTTAAAATAAATTATTTTTTTTTTATAAAAACTACGAGGAACTTTATTGTTTGTATAATCATGTTAAGGTAACTGGCGTAAGAAATCAATTGATTATAATTCTTTACTCAGCCACCTATATTTAATCTGTCTTTTCTCCCCTTTATAGATTTGGCTTGATCAATTCATCAGTATCAGGCACTCAAAATCAAGAATCCTTTGAATATCTATTAGACTATTACAGAATCATTCTCTTCGCAATGGATAACGATATTTACACCTCATAGATCACTTGTCCTAGATCAACACTGCTTTGAATCGTTTTCAAGTGGGGACGAACTAACTATGAGGAGCAGTTCATATCCATCATTGTAACCATTTTAGATAGATGTTCAAGGTCTCTCAAATGAAACGAAAACATTTATGCTCAATGATAAATGCTGATATTTTTGCTTTTTCATAAAATTTCAACTCTTGAGTCTTGACAAACATTCTCTTTCATATACATATATACACATTCCATATAAGAGTAAAGAAATCATTTCAAATAAAAATTTCCCATTGGAAAGAGCAGCTCCTACCTACAAAGGGAGTAATAACTGCCGCTAGCACTCCATGATGGGAGTATTCTCTTCAATGTGGTTTATTAATAGCTTGGAACTATTGGAGTCGTTCATAGTTTTCCTTAAGGAAGCTCCAAGGTCCTGATCCAGTACCAATCCTGCAAATCACAGTATATAAATGCTACTCTTTTAATCCTTCGTCATATACATTATTCCATAATTTGTATGGTAATATTTTTATTACATCTCCTATTTATTCTGGATGAAATATGGGTTGCATAAGAAGTGAAGGAACAATTTCTACTAGAACATTGCTTAACAACTGATAACTCAAACAGGGAATCTTTTATGTGCAGCAAAAGATGTTACCTCCAAAAGCCAGCAAATATCCTTAGACTCATGTAAATAGACAACGCAATCCAGATACCAGTAAAGCCAAGGCTTGAAGATAACATATATAAGCTAAATATGCTCACCATTGCCACCATAATCTGGGACCAATAACAAATGCATAAGCCATAAGAGAGAGATAAACTGATTCACAACAGGAAAAGGAGGGGATAGGGGCTGAATAAACCATACTACGATTTTTTTTAAGTAAAAAAAGAGAGAAAAGATAAAAGGATTTCATTATATGAACATTCACAATTTTTTTCTTGTTTCCAAAGCCAGTGCCAAAAGAGGGCGAGCAGTTCCAGTGGTAAAGCTATTCCCTTGAGACTAAGAAGTCACATGTTCAAATCCGGAAAATAGTCTTTTTACAAATATGCAAAGGTAAGGCTATGTACAAGAATTATTCTCACCCCATTGCCTTGTTGGGATCTAATGAGGAGTGCGTTTTTTTTTTTTTTTTTTCCAAAGCCAGTGCCGAAGAGGTTGATCAACATTTATCACGCAAGAACACCATCTAAGATACTTGCTTTGATTTGTACAGAAAAAATATATTTCTAAACTTACCATTGAGTAAGCAGAGTATGTAAAGTCTGAAGCTCCATAGTTGACTCCATCAAAAACAAATGCCAGAGCATTGATGGGTTGAGTGACTGCAACATACTAGTCAAGTAGTCATCAAGAAAATGAGAGGAAAAAATTATCAGTTTTTCTAATTGGGAAACCAATACATAGCTAGGAAGAGACAGTAAACATATTTTAACCATAGGGACATTACTTACAGGAATGCCAATACTGATAAGTCTCAGAACACTCATGTCATTTGTAAACAACCTTGAAGCCAGTGGTAGTAGACTAAACAGTAGGATCGAGAGCACCAGCCCTAAAATCAAGCCAAGCTGCATGATGAAATGATTCAAGTCAAGTGCATTAAGAGCATAAACTGCTAACCAAATAAAATATGATGGGAAACAAGTTGAAATACCTGCAGCACACGTGAAGCAGATGTGATGACCTTGTTGTAATCCCTTCTTGCAAATGCACTTGCAATAATGGCCTGAAAAAGAGTCTTCCATTATGGTCTACATGGGCTTGAATGCATAATAGGAACGTATTTTTGAATAAATAGAATCATCTCGAGCGAAGAATGATAAATGAGTAATGATAGATATCACGGAGCATGTGAGGATGCTGATTAGGGGTGGTAAACGAGTCAGGGGCCTTTGGCTCGGCTCGTAAAGGCCTGAGCTCATTTAATAAAAGCTCGTGTTGGAACCAAGCTTGGACTTGTATAAAAGCTCGTTTAATAAAAAGGCCTCAGGCTCTAATTCAGAAGCTCGGCCTTAGAGCCTCCCAGGTTAGCCTAGTATATAAATATTTATTTATATTTTTTATACCACTTGTAATAACTCTCTCTCTCATCAATTTATTTCACCCCATTTTATTGATTTAACAGACTTTTTGAATGATTTTGTTCTATATTATGCTATTTGGATATATATTGAATTTATATATATTTATGGAATTACTAGTGCTATTTTATATTATCCTTCATCCTCCTTCACAAAAACTCATTCGTTCCACTGTGCACTGCTTGTTTGTGTCATTTTTTTTTTTTGTTGCCACTTTTTTTTATAATGGGCTAAGATAAGATAACATGTTATCTATCTTCTCTCACTTTAATTTTTTTTTATTTATTGGGCTAAGATAAGATAACATTTTTTGTTATCTTCACACAGGCTTTTATTTTTTGTAAATAAACCAGGCCATATTGCCAAGGCCAGTCACACTGGAAATTGATTTTTTGTAAAATTATGTTCTCTTATTTTTATTCTTTAACATGCTAACAGGCTAAGACAGGCTTCACACAGGCTTTTATTTTTTGTAAATAAACCAGGCCATAGGCCAATATTATATTCGTGACAGGTAACAGGCTAAGGCCAGTCAGATACGTTTATCACAGCTCGGCTCGATAACACCCCAATGCTGATGATTCTATCAGTTGCGTGCAATCAATGATGATTCTGAGGCAAATGCAACACAAATGCATGCAGAAAATAACTAAACACAATCACCTAGGAAATTTGTATATGCCTTAAACAGGTATGACAGTCATGGCATTAAAGATCCAAGGTTGGCATTGACACCTGTCATAACTAGGCAAGCAATGTCTGGTTACAATTAATAGTACCCAACAATCACTGATATAACCCTTTAAAATCTAGTAAACCTTTGATGCCGGAGTCCCCATCAATCATGCATTGATCTTTGATCCCACTAATAATTGTCATAATTTTCTTTTCCCATCATTAACTATAGCAGTTTTTTTTTTCTTTTCAAATTATTTTTAAAATAGGTTTATGGATTTATTCAAACCAATAATTGGCAATGAATGGTGTTTCATGCAAACTAACTAATAAATCTGAAACATGATTTAGTATCTAAGTATATTTGCTGCTTGATTTCTCGTGGTTCTCAGAGATGATAAGCCATTGATGTGTTGAATGTAGTTACTTTTCTTTTGCTAGTTGCTTCTATCATGTATGTTTTCATTTCCTTGGCTGTAGGCTTTTATGTAACCTTGAGTATCACAAGTCATTTAATTTTTTGTTTTTAGTGCAATACCTGTGCTTGACAAAAAATAGTAATTTTTTATCCCACTAATAGAATTTGCAAAAGTTATATTTTCATAAAGAATTTGTTTCTTACTTGTCCAGCAACAGCCAATCCATCAGCAAGCAGAGATGTTGCCATCCAAATCTGTAAGCATATTTGAAAAGCAGCCATTGTTGTAGGTCCTTGCCTTGCTGCTAGGGATGCTGATAAGGTCACACAGAATGTCACAGCTGCAACTTTAACCAATAACAAAAACCCTACAACCAAGGGAAGAAAACAAAGTCAGAGATTTTCCCTCCAGAATGTTTCAAACATATTTCCAGTCAAAGTGTACAAGAGATTTTTCACCAAAAAAAAAAAGTGTACAAGAGATTGATCAAATTCAACTAGTAGCAAAAGGAGAATTATAGAACCCCAGAAGCCAGTTTTTTCCCTGAAAATGGCACTGTTCAGATTCCAATCAGAAAGCCCAACGAATTAGGAGTCATGCATTTGTGTTGACAATTAACATTCAATAGTGTTAGGTGGTGCAATAAGATCCAATCTATATAAAAATTAGGACCCAAGTTTTGTGATTTTTTCAAAGAAAAGAACACTCAATATCAGGATAGATCATTCAACTTCAATAAAATTTCAGTTTCACTTGTTACAAACAAAAAGCCAGAGCTACAGTTTTAAAGAAAAAAAAATGAAAATCTACACAACACAGATGACATTCTTCTTACACAAGAACTGCGAAATAAGTTTCTTAAAAAAGGAGTATATACTATGCATTAAAAATAATGACAGCAACAGACATTAAGACTTCACTAAGATAAAATGTAACTTCAGCAACAAAATTGTTATCAGATATGCAAGTGTTTCTGCAGACAGGCAGACTTCTTTTATTAATAGAATGTAAAGTTCAGATTAGAAAGAAATCTATTGGAGTATCTTAGGTCAAATTTTCAAAGCCTCTCTAGACAAAAAAATAACACGCATGTTCAGCTGCTAAGTTATAAATAATTAGTAACCAGAATAATCTGAAAATTCAAAAAGCATAGATAAAAATTATAACCATTTTTTAGAATCTTCTCAAATTGAAAGTCTCGGATACTCGGAGGCAGGAGAACAACTTGTTTCATTAAGCTCCACAATAGCATTAAGGAAATCAAGTACCTATTAAATAGCATCCCAAGTTAATGAAATGAGAAACAGAAGTGAAACAAGGCTTTTAATTTGGAATATCGTCTCCAGAATCAGAAATGAATACCAAAGGTGAACTTACTGGGAAATAATGTGGGCAATGGCTGCCCCACTGACTCCCAACCGGAAAATGAACATAAGTATTGGATCTAAAATGATATTTGTTACATCTCCCATGACTGCAGTTAAACTTCACAAATTACTGAATAATAATAGGGTGTAATCAAGTTATATTTAGAAGCAAAGTCGAATTGATTTCCACAAATTCACTAGACCGTATCTAGATCTGATTCAATAAGCTTGAATATATATATATATATATATATATATATATATATATATATATATAATGGGAAATACTGCTCTCATTTTACATGAGATAGTTATCTTATTTTGTCTAACTTCGTAAATCGCACCGCTTCTTTTTTCTTTTTCTCTTTCGCTTTTTAATGGTGGACTCCACTTGGACTCTCTCTATAGCATGAGAGAGCTACTCCCATGTACCATGAGACTATTATCCCCCATATATAATATGCAAAAGGTTAATGAATCCCTTTCTTTTTTACATAAAGGATATAAACACAGATTGACATGTCAACACTTTTTTTCCCCCTCTCATAGCATCATTATTGTTGATTGGGTATCTGGAAAATCAATTTGATACTTGGCCATAAACATAAACTCAACTGATAATCTGATTATAATCTTAAGTTCTACAGTAACATTTCCTGGTGTTGCAATCCTAGTCTAGAACATACTAAATTCATCTTGCGTTTATCATCTATCATTTAACATGACCACAACTACACACACAACATTTTGTTGGGCCCGCAGCAAAAAAAAAAAAAAACTCCAGCACGCAAAATGAATCTCTATAACATAACACAATCACTTTTCCTACAACATAACTTATAAAACCCATTCATCTTTTATTCACATAGAGGACATATTACTTTGAGATTAAGGAAAGAAATTAAAATTGATACACCAAAGCAAGTGATTTTATCTAAATGGGAGTCACATTATTAACTACAGTCTAACACTGATCTAGTATCATCATAATGAACTAGATTGAGATGTTGTTTCAATGGAAAGAGAGGAATGGTGTACTTGTGGCATATAAAGGAGTTCTTGTATCTTTGATTCCCCGAAAAACGCCTTGGATTGCCATAGAAAGAATAACAGCTGGTGCACCAAATGACCTCAGTATCAAGTATTGTTGCGCTGGTTTTAACATAGGAGAATTCTGCATGAAAAAATAACATTGGCAGTCATTTTACACTGTACAGTAAGGTAGCTAAAAGGATATATGAGTCTTCAAAGATGACAAATAGCCAAAAATAAAAATTGAATACTAATGGACATTCTAAATTATGATATTGTAAAAAACCAATTCAACCGAAAAGCTTAAACTGGTAAGTGATGAGCCGTCAATGGTTTTATATTATATCTCTCTGACACACCCCCTCATGCAAGAGCACTTTGGGCTTGAAGCGTGGATATTGTACATACATGCCTATTTTTTTTGTTCTATCTTGTACTGACTTAATTCTACTAGAGTAGGGAGCAGTGAGAATTAAACTTGTAACCCCGTGGTCACCTTAGCTCTAATACCATGATAAATAACCATCTCATCCAACAGCTCAAGCTTGTAAGTGATGGACCTTCAATGGTTTTATATTATATCTCTTAAACAACCCCCTCATGTAAAAGCTATTTAGGCTTGAAGGGTTGATATTGTGATACGGGCTTGCATCCTAAGGTATATACCAGAAGGAGAAATGGGGCCTCAGCCCAAGCCCAAACCGTGGGTGAGGAGAGTTTGTTAGCTGGGGAAGAATCTGGTGTGGACGCATCTGGTGTGGACGCACAACAGAAAGCGGTTAGGGAATGAGAGAGAAAGTAATATAAGGAGGGTGGCGTGTGTTGCATGGGGGTATCTTGGATCATCTTATGACTAGACTTGGGAGAGACTAGAGCCTCTCTATATGCTCTAGGACTATCTTGTTAATTCTTGCTTTATCTTACTGTCTTGTTCATCCTTCACAGTAATAGCATTTCTTTCCTTGCAAGTGTAATTGAAGAGTAACACTGAATCTGAGTTGCATTAATAGAATTGAGTTGAAATTGTCTCTGTTAACTTGTTTTATTCTATCAATTGGTATCAGAGCTCCGATCTTGGGGCTCTGTGAATGGTATCCACGCGCGCGATGGAAAATCGATGGGAAACGATGGAAGAGAGGATGAGAAATCAGGAGGCGAGTCAGAACGAAGTGTTGCATCGGTTGCATACGGCAGAAAGAGGCCAAACCGAGGTATTACGTCAGCTGGGAGAGATAAACCGAAGAATGGCTAATATCGGAAATAGATCACCGCGTCGCGAATCGCATGACGGTGGCACAAACTCTGATGGATCGGTGGAACGTCATCGTTCAGGAAGGGGAGAACGAGTACCACGGCGTCTGGAGGTCCCAGTTTTCTCAGGGGATGATGCATATGGTTGGTTGAATCGAGTGGAAAGGTATTTTGTGGTCCATGGAGTAATGGAGGAAGAAAAGCTTGCCACGGTTTTGGTGGTCCTGGAAGGGGAAGCGTTGAATTGGTACCAGTGGTGGGACCTCAACACCAACAATCCGGATTGGGGAATGTTCCGACGAGAGATCTTGAGTAGGTTTCAACCAGAAGCTTTAGAGAATCCTTATCGTTCATTGTACACACTCAAACAGAATGGAACGGTTGCCGATTTCCGAACTGAGTTTGAGAAGGTGGTTGGAGCTTTAAGGTTGAAGATCTTTTGAAAGGAGCATGGCTCAACGGGGTGAAGGACAGCATCAGAGAAGAACTTCTGATGAATCCCATGCTGCGGCTAGCTGACATGGTGAAGATGTCTCTGAAGATAGAACGAAGAAATTGGGCATGGATGGAAGAGGGGGTGCTTTCGACTGGAACGGTGTCGTTTGGGGCTAGAAGCGGAAACTCTAGGCGGTTTGGAGTGGGCTCTAACGAGGTCAGGCCCAATAGCCATGTCACTGGGCCTGCGACACAAAAAGGGGCCCAAATGCCCCATTCTTATTTGGGGAACCCTAATTACCAAACCAACGAAGGACAGAAGGGTGCGGCGGCTTCGAAGGGTTCAACATCTGCAACAAACGTGAGTAATCCGGCGATGACGGAGGGCCAGGGCAGCAACAACCGGCGGTTGTCGCAAACCGAGCTCCACGAACGACAGAGGAAGGGGCTGTGCTTTAAATGCAACGAGCGATGGAACCCTACCCATCGCTGTCGAATCAAGGAACTGCAGATCCTGTTGGTCGAGGAGGAGTGCGAGGAAGAGGAAGAGGCTGGAGAGGCGGTGGGGCATAGGGAAGAGCCTGCCGGAGAAGAGGTTGCTTTCCATTTGTCCATGCAAGCACTGATGGGGCTCTCTTCAAACCAAGCTATGAGGATGCAGGGAACGATCAACGGTCAGTCCGTGGTGGTGCTCGTTGACAGTGGAGCTTCCACAAATTTCGTAGCTCAGCACCAAGTTCAGAGACTAGGGCTGGACATGGAAACCACGAAGGGGTTCAATGTACAGGTTGGGGATGGCCACCGGGTTTACTGTCATCAGGTGTGCAAAAAAGTAAGGATCCGGCTACAGGGAGTGGAAATCGTTCAGGATTTCTATGTGTTTGAGCTGGCTGGGATTGACTTGGTGTTAGGTTGGGACTGGTTGGCTGGATTGGGAGAGATTCGGGCAAATTTCAAACATCGAACACTGACTTTTGGAGTATCCGGTGGAGAGGTCACCTTGAGGGGGGAACTAGCGTTGGTTAGAGAGGAGGCTTCGTTCCATTCTCTTATGAAGGCTCTAAAGGATGAGGGTGAGGGTTATTTGGTTTCCCTTGATCTCACCGAGTATCATTCAGCTCAAGATTGGCCAGACTTACAGAAGCTGCTTTCCAGATATGAGGAAGTTTTTCAGGAACCAAAGGGGCTACCTCCAAGGCGTTTCCAGGACCATGCAATAACATTGAAAGCAGGAAGTGAGGTGCCGGTTTGCCGTCCTTTCAGGTATTCTCATCATCAAAAAAATGAGATAGAAAAAATAGTGGCTGAGTTGTTAGACAATGGCATGATCCGGCAGAGCATTAGCCCTTATGCCAGTCCGGTGATCTTGATAAAAAAAAAGGATGGTAGTTGGAGGGTGTGTGTGGACTACCGTGCCCTCAACCGCATGATAATACCGGATAAATTTCCGATGCCTGTAATTGAGGAGCTGTTGGATGAGATTGGTGAATCCAAGGTTTTTTCAAAGCTGGATCTCAAGTCCGGTTATCATCAAATCCGCATGAGGGAAGAAGACATTCCCAAGACAGCCTTTCAAACGCACGAGGGGCACTATGAGTATTTGGTAATGCCTTTTGGGCTTACCAATGCCCCTTCTTCGTTTCAGTCTCTGATGAACGAGGTACTCAAACCTTTCCTACGTAAATTTGTATTGGTTTTTCTGGATGACATTCTAGTTTTTAGTTCAGAAAGGTCACTGCATTTGGAACATTTACAACAAGTGTTGGATGCATTACAAGCTTATCAACTAAAGGCAAACAAGAAGAAATGTAGTTTTGGGTTGGATAAGGTGGAATATTTGGGGCACATAATTACAGCAGAAGGTGTCATGGCCGACCCCAAAAAGGTGTTAGCCATGGTGAATTGGCCGGTTCCTACCACAATCAAAGGACTGAGGGGCTTCCTTGGTCTTACCGGCTACTACAGGAAGTTTGTTAAGGATTACGGTAAGGTGGCAAAACCTTTAACTGAGTTGTTGAAAAAGGATAAATTCAAGTGGAGTACAGAGGCTCAATTAGCTTTTGAACAGTTGAAAGCCATCATGAGTACGGTTCCTGTCCTTGCTGTCCCGAAGTTTGACAAACCTTTCTTGGTGGTGACGGATGCATCTGGACGGGGCATTGGTGCGGCTTTAATGCAGGAGGGTAGACCGGTGGCCTACATCAGCCAAGGTTTTTCTCCTAGAGCCATGGGTAAGTCAGTTTACGAAAAGGAGTTGATGGCGATTGTTTTTACCGTTCGTAAGTGGCGTCAGTATCTTATGGGACGTCATTTTATCATCAAAACCGATCAGAAAAGTTTACAATTCCTTACCAATCAGCAGATGCTAAATGAGGAACAACAGAAGTGGTGTTCCAAGTTATTTGGTTTTGATTTCGAGATACAATACCAACCGGGTAAAGAGAATGTGGTAGCGGATGCCTTGTCCCGTCAAATGTTTTTTATGGCTTTGTCTTCCACCCAGCCAGCGTATCTAGCCGAATTGGAGCAAGAAGTTCAGGCAGATCCTCACTTGAGAGGCATTACTCAAGATTTATTGTTGGATTCCACTGCTCATCCGGGGTTCACGTTACAAGGCGGAAAGCTACTTTTTAAAGGTCGTTTGGTTATTTCCAAGGGGTCAAAACGGATCCCGGACATCCTTCGTGAGTTTCATGACTCATGTATGGGCGGGCATTCCGGCTATTTTCGCACTTTCAAGAGGATTGAGGGGGTAGTTTACTGGGAGGGCATGCGCAAGGAGATTCAAAGGTACGTGGCCGCTTGCCCAATCTGCCAACAACACAAGGTACAAACTTTGTCCCCTGCTGGTCTTTTACAGCCCCTGCCTATCCCTTCCACTGTGTGGGCAGATATCTCAATGGATTTTGTAGGGGGTTTACCCAAGTCCATGGGAAAGGATACTATCTTTGTGGTAGTGGACAGGTTGTCAAAATATGCCCATTTTCTCCTACTTACACATCCGTTCTCGGCAATTGATGTGGCCGGGGTGTTTGTTAAGGAAATTGTTAAATTACACGGTTTCCCTCATTCTATCGTCTCCGACAGGGACAAGGTGTTTTTGAGTACTTTTTGGGCTGCCTTGTTTAAGAGTACAGGGACCCAGTTGAAGTATAGTACAGCATATCACCCTCAGTCCAATGGGCAAACGGAGGTAGTTAATAGATGTTTGGAAACCTATCTGCGGTGCTTATGCAGCCCTAAACCCTGTACTTGGATGAAATGGTTGCATTGGGCGGAATTTTGGTATAACACCTCTTACAAAGACCCTACTGGCATGACCCCTTTTCGGGCTTTATATGGCTGTGACCCTCCTCCCTTGGTACGCACGGGTAACTCCTCTTCCTTGGTACAGGCAGTGGATAGCTGGTTGGCGGAACGGGATGCGGTACTTGATGAATTGAAACAGAACTTGGTTATAGCACAAAATAGAATGAAAACCCAGGCTGACAAACATCGCAGGGATGTAACATTTGAGGTGGGAGAGGCTGTATATCTTCGTTTCCAACCTTACCGTTTGCGAACTTTGGCCCGTAGGATCAATGAAAAGTTGAGCCCGAGGTTTTATGGCCCTTTTCAGGTGTTAGAACGGGTGGGAGCTACGGCTTACAAGCTGGACCTGCCACTTTCGTCGCGTATTCATCCAGTTTTTCATGTGTCCTTGTTGAAAAAGGCGATTGCTGTTCCAGAACTGGCTCAACCCCTTCCACCTCAACTGACAGCTGAGTGGGAGTTACAGGTGGAGCCGGAGGAGGTGCTACAATGGCGTCGTTTGTCACAGGGCCCCTTGGAGGTCCTTATTAAATGGCAGCACCTTCCTTCGTTTGAAAATACCTGGGAACTTGCTACCACCATGAAGCTTCAATTTCCCAATTTTGACCTTGAGGACAAGGTCCTTATCTTGGGAGGGAGTATTGATACGGGCTTGCATCCTAAGGTATATACCCGAAGGAGAAATAGGGCCTCAGCCCAAGCCCAAACCGTGGGTGAAGAGAGGTTGTTAGCTGGGGAAGAATCTGGTGTGGACGCACAACAGAAAGCGGTTAGGGAATGAGAGAGAAAGTAATATAAGGAGGGTGGCGTGTGTTGCATGGGGGTATCTTGGATCATCTTATGACTAGACTTGGGAGAGACTAGAGCCTCTCTATATGCTCTAGGACTATCTTGTGAATTCCTGCTTTATCTTACTGTCTTGTTTATCCTTTCACAGTAATAGCATTTCTTTCCTTGCAAGTGTAATTGAAGAGTAACACTGAATCTGAGTTGCATTAATAGTATTGAGTTGAAATTGTCTCTGTAAACTTGTTGTCTCTATCAGATACCCATCTAATTTGAATGGATTTGGATCCTCTCATGTGAAAAAGTAGTCATGTTATTTGATCACAACCACTCATTGATGATGAGATAAGAGAGAGAAAAATTTATGACTTTAAATGAGTGGTTGTGATAAAATAACATGAACACATGACCACTTTTTCACATGAGAGGATCCAAATCCAATTTGAATTAAAGAAGATTAATACACATACTTCAATTGATAACTGCAATGAGATTTAAATCAACAACATTTGCAAGTTGCGACATCTGTACTTTGATGAATTTAATTAATAACTTAATTATGCAGATACAGTCTAAAACTTCGAATATTTAAGCTTGCTCACAACCGAAACAGTATTATTATGAAAACAGTACAGAATACAAGATAGAATTAGAACCAAAGGTTGAGTCATGTATGTGTGTGTGTTTGTCATAGAGAGAGTATAATCATACCTTGTTCATCTGAGAGAATAGATAGTATCCTATCAACGAGATCCTACAGATAAATGAAGAATTGGCATCATGATATCATCCCAAAACTCCAAAAAAATATAGCACGAAGTTAAGCAATAAAAAAATAACCCATTAGCCAAAAACCAAAGTTACAATAATCATGAAAGTTCATGTCAAAGATTAACAATATTCTTCTAAGAATTTCAAACTCATATTCTTCATTACTAAATACAGCAATTCAAGTTGCATATAATCTAGTGCGAAAAGGAGTATAAAAAGTGTCATATAAAAAATAACAAGTAATCAGTCAACGAACACCATTCAATGATGCTCAATACTAGCATTGAGGTTTCAAAGCAAAAGCCTAACATTGAAGAAACATAATCAGTAATATTTTTCTTATCTCACCTGCTTCTTTCCCTGCTTCGAAAGTCCTAACTGAGAGAGCACATCTTTGAGCTCTTTTATACGAAAATATGACAATTTTTCCTATAAGAAGAGCCACAGATCAGTAAAGTAGAACACCATACTCCATGGTTAATATTTTATAGCATAAAACCTGTACTAAACACCTGGTTAACAATGGTTGGTGATAAGTAAACCAAGCTAAACAAAAACTGAAAGTCCAATCAATAAGCAGGGGACAAACAATGCTTGCCAGAGAAATTCCTTTGCCTTTCCTAGCTGCCTCTAGCTTCAAAACCTTATATTGCTAATTACCAGTAAATTCAGATCTGTACTCTTAATTAGCATCTTGACAATAAGAATCTAAGCCGACACAATTTACAAAAAAAAAGGTAAACAAATTATCTATTACGTTAAGCACCATTCAAACAAAAAAATAAAAAATAAAAAATCCCCCTTGTGGTTCACCAATAGCAGTGCGCAAAAGCAAATTACAATATTGACAATGCTATCATAAAAGGCTAATTTAACATATGTTCAAGACTAAAAAACACTTTGGTTAAAAAAAAAATCTTCAAAAACAAATAATGACGAAAAAGTGCTGACCATAAACTAGAATCCCCTTAAAAAAAATTGAATGTATACCTTGCAACTAGATACTATATCCATTTTGCACAGAATCTTCAGCAATAACAAGCAGCAAGCAGCAATCAGCAAGCAAAGCAACGGAAGCAAGCACATGCTACCCTGAGCAGTGATCCATCTACTCAAATTTTAAAAAGAATAAAATAAAAAAAAAATCAGTAGAATAATTTAGATGCTACATTAAAAAAATAGAAGTAAAACTCATAACTGATGGTTGCAATTAGGGCGAGCGAAGGGGAAATTAACAGCGAATAAGAGAATACAAATCATGGAAACAAATCAAAATAGTGGGGCAATAACAAAAATAGAAAGAGACAACGAAGATTAGGGTTTCCGAAGCTTACTTACTCCTCGTCTGCACTCGTCCCTGTTCATTCGCTTGTCTGCGTTTCTTTTTCACCCACAAAACCAAATCTACATTTTAAAGCTCGGACCTATCGCCGATTATCCAATCCAGTTTCTTAACGGGAACACGTCCGGGTTAGGTTTCAGTGCGGTCGCGTCTAAATTCAATGAACACCTTTTCCTTCTCTTTGTTTTTGCATGGTCATTTTTTTATACTATTTAAAATAATTTTTTCATTTTACATCAAAAAAAAAAATTCTCATGCTACGTACATCATATCTGAGTGAGTCTTACTTTGATTTTTTTTATCTTCTTACATTTTTGTAAACCCCACAGCATAAAAAAAAATTCATGTAAATATAAAATAGAAAATTAATCCCCATCATTCGAGTCATATATATAAATAATTATGGATTTTATAAGAGTTATGTTTTAGGAAAAGTGATTGTGTTATATTATAGAGATTCATTTTGTGTGCCAGAATTTTTTTTACTGTGGGATCCACAAAATATTGTGAGTGTAGGAAATTTTTTGTAATCATGTTAAATGATAGATGATAAACCCAATAATTATATATTGTTGCGTAAGGAGCACGGCACGTAGAGCTTGGCTAACGGAAGCGTCGAACAATAAACAAGAAAAGCAGAGATGAATAGCAGAGAATATATCATAATTTTATGGAAAAATATTTATCCTTTTAAATAATATAATTTGTGTCATTTCACTCTCGTGAAAAAATGAGATTCACATTTTTATTATTATTTTTTTTACATGATCTATTTCTTTCTCTTAGTTAAAATGATATTTTATATTCTTTAAAATGACACGTAATTTTTCCTTATTTTTAACGTGAAAAATTAGTTAAATGTGAAGAGTAAAAACTATAAACTTGGTGCAGAGAACTTCAACTATGATAGATGCGATTAAAAGATTGTCTCTTTGGTTTGGAAACCAGTTGAGTGTATTAGGATTAACTCACCCGTAATGTGATGGCTTACAAAATAGGGTTCTCTCCGTAGGGAATAAGATTCCTTCTCTGTAGATTCTCAACTGCGTTGAATTTTTTCTTTAGGGGCATTTGGTAGAGGATGAATTTTTTTTTATCCTGAAATTTCGATTTTAAAAAATATGATGAAAATATTCAATTTAAGATAATATCCAAAAATTAAAAATTTAAAAAAATTCTGTTTTTCGAAAATCCTAAAAAAATAACTCTAACAAATGGCCCCCTAGATGCTTTCTTTTCCGAATGTCTTTCTTTTGCATTACATCCGGTATCCCCACAGCCGATAGCCATGAGACTAATGCCTCGCTCCGGGTCAGCGCACAAAGCAGTAAAGAGCTGGTCACGGAATGCTTTCCATTCACAAGAGTTGGGGTTCGAACCCCCAACCACTTGCTTAAGGGACAAGATGCTGAACCATCACGCCCATCCATGTGGTTTCTGAATGTCTTTCTTTGCATATCTGTGGGAATGTGTCTCTTTTCAATATCATGGATGGATTACGAATCCAACAAATCTCCTCCTATGTAGCCATGAGGAAGGATATCTAAGCTTCACCCTATTCGGCTTAATTCGACGCGTCCGAATGCTACTACCCAAATTTGACAAAAATGGGTTTACAAATTCGACTACATGAAAGAGTTGCAAATATCAATTGTTTGTGCGAGTACATATCAATTGTTTGTGAGAGTACATATTAGTTTTTTTAAATATATCTACCAAATTATTGATTATCCCTTTAATTTAGTTTGAATACATCATATCCATTACGGCTCTCCAAGACCATTTTTTTCTTTATCAAATTTTATAATGTTTTTTCTCCTGTCCTTGAAGACTCCAAACTGTTAGATATTTTATGTCTCAATCTTAATATATAGAAAGGAGAACTAAATTTTGAAAAGTTTGCTCACATATCACTCTCTCCTTAATTCTTAGATTTGTGTTCACACCGGAGATAGTGTCAAAAGTTACTTCTTTTAGAAATTGTTACTATTAAGTCGGTAAAAAAAATAGTGGGTCAAAAAAGGAGAGTTTCTTTTGAATCATTGTAGAAAATTTGGTGGCAGACAGTTGTATTATTAATGATGGTTTCAGTTCAAAATTCAAAATTGAAATTGATTTCTTCGGTGGGAAACGCATAATTCAAGGCGCCTTTAGTGATTGCATGGGTAATTGTTAAGTATAAAAACGTCATATTGTGCTGCAAATTGATTTTTGTTCTGCATCACAGCTACGAGTTATTGTTTTCCAAGCGTAGAGACGAGCTGTTCTTTGGTCCGTTTCTCTTCTTCCTTTCCCTCTCTCTTCTTCTTTCGTGCTGCAAAATGATTTTTGTTCTGCATCACAGCCACGAGCTGTTGTTTTCCAAGCTTAGCGACGAGCTGTTCTTTGGTCTGTTTCTCTTCTTCTTCTGTGATTGCATTAATTTTCTTTGGTCTGTTTCTCTTCTTCCTTTCCCTTCTTCTTATATCGTTGAACATAATGTATTCGAAGTATGATTTCATAAAGGATCTGAATACGACCAAAGAAGATTGGAGGATTAAAGTGCGTGTGGTTAGGTGTTGGAAGGTTCCCAGTTTTAATCCAAAAGATTTCGATGACAATGTTGATATGGTTTTGTTAGATGAACAAGTAATGTCTCTTCTTTATCGTCTTTTCTTTTCTTTTGAGCAGGTGCATTGTAATTTTTTGATTCATATAGTGCATGTTTTTCATTTTATAGGGTGGAAGGATCCATGCTACGGCGAAGGGTACTTTGCATGTTCGAAAGAAAATTCGCGAGGGGGATGCATATTTTATAAAAAAAAATCGGAGTGGGGTTGAACAGTGGTAATTTCAAGCCAACACGGCATGAATATCGTTTGGCGTTCAACTTGAGGACTGATGTGAAATCCATTGTTGATGCTACTATTCCTAAGCACATTTTTGATTTTGCTGAATTTGACGTTATTGAGAAGGAATCGTCTGACTCCCCCTATTTAATAGGTGATGGATGGAATATGGTGTTATTCATTTTCAGTTAAGTTTTTTTATATACGAAGGTATGCTGAATGCATGTTACTTTTTGTGCAGATGTTATTGGGTTGTTGTCTGGAATCGGGGAAGTCCGTGAACATGTAATCGCTGGTAGGAAAACAAGAATGGTGGTCGTGGAGCTTGACAATCTGAGGTATTTATGTTATGCATATTTCTGATGTAATTTTTTTTTAAGATTT